>JAVSBT010026232.1:0-18508 GCA_033118115.1 Pharyngocirrus eroticus
GCCGTTTGGAAGTTAGCCCCTTGTTTGCCGGGTTTTATTTACATGAGGAAACAAGGAACCAGCCCCCCCCCCCCCCCCCCATTGAATCATAAGTGGGTCCCTTAGAGACTAAATATTGTGATTTTAGCCATTTACTTGATAATTATGCTAGTGAGTCCTTCTGAGAAAAAAAGTAAATCACCCCTGTGATATTAGATCTAACACTATTCATATATCACTATTTAGGCTTTATGGTCAAACCTATGAAAAATAAAACATATTAATCTCTATTGCAGGGTCAACTTTCGCAGGTTCTTTCCCGACTGTTTCCTTTTAAGAGAGGTTTATGTCATGCCTACTGGGCCCCAAATTTCTGGGTATTCTATAACGTTGCTGACAAAGTTGCAGTTATTGTAGGTAAGTCATATTTATAATTACATGGTAACTCCTGATTTCCTCAAAATCAGTCATCTGTGAAGAACTGAGGTGTTCTCAGTTCTCACATGCAATAATTGTGTTCTTAGAAGTTAGAATCAAGGGGTTATCCACATTGGAGCAAGAGTGAGCTATATTATATCTTATTGTACAAAATATTATTGTTGTCTCATTTTGTATTGTATCAACTAGCGTCATGTTACCATTGTTTGAACCATAAATGCACCCAGCTTTCTTCCATGCACGTTTCAATAAAGTTTTCTTTTTTCTTCTTCAAGCAGTTGTTGACTTTGAGATGAATTGTTAATTGAGTGAAATTTTCTGTGTTGCTCAACAATAAGAAAAAAAACCCTTCTCTATATTGAAATGCATGAGTAGCATTATTTACACCCTTTGAATTGAAGCATTCATTCACTTTCAATAGAATGTATACTTCAATGCACAATTATAATAATACCTTAAAAGTGACAGGTACTTTTTCATTTAACTTTATTCTAATAGCAATATTTACGATTTGTTTTCTTTCCCTCCAGGCTCTAGATTAGGTGTTTTGCCTCATGATATTGCACTAAATGCTTCAATGACTGGAGGTCTGGTACAGGAGTTTCAACATGGGGTACTACCATCGATTCAGCCTCCTGTCACTCTTGTTTTAACTGTTATCTCAATGATGGTGAGTGATATGAAATATCATTCCAAAACTTCAAAACTTTTAAGAAAGCATTCAACAGTTTGTGTGTACCTAGATCCTGTTATCACTGGTACACATCAATGACTATTGACTTCCACTCAAATGGAAGAATTAATCATATAATTAGACTATTATAAGGACTCAATCAGATGGTAAAATATATGCTTGATTGTAGACGATGCTATAGATGATATCACTAGTTCTGACTCATTGCAATATTATCAATAAATTTCTATTTAAAATAATATAATATCATCCTTCCTTCTATGGCCTATGTCTCTTTTTTTTTTTTTTTTGTAGCCTGCTGTGATACATTTTTGGCTATATCCTAGTGGTCCTAGAGGTTTCCTAAGAGTCCTGGTCTTATGTGCCTTTGGTTCTTTCATGTTTGGATGGCATGTTCATGAAAAAGCTGTCCTACTTATCATCATTCCATTGACGTAAGTTTCTAGATTTAAACAAATCCAATTGTCTTTCAAAAGGGAATAAGGACAACATTTTATAGACTTATTTATCACTCAGGGGTCAACATAAGGATTTTATTGCACTGTCTCAGGCTGAAATGTTGGAAAATGTCTACTGGACTGCGCTAAAATCCACTATGGACATTTCTTCCTATCTGGGACAGTAGGAGAAAAGTCCACTGTCCTTAAGGACCCCCCAGCAGTCAGAATCTAGGGGTCTGTCTTGATGAACCTGGGGTCTTGCACCTGCAGACATGCCCTTATGTTGTTGACCCCTGTCACTGTTTGGAATATATTATCAGACTGATATCTTACTCTAATCTCATTCTTTACACTTAATGTTTGGGGGCATTGGACTCTATATTATAAGGGAAAATGATAAACCATAACAGAAATGAAAATACATAAAAACAGGTTTTATGTGAAGTCACTGTGTGTTTCAGAGGAAGTTTTTTCCAAATTACTATTGAAATTCATGGAGTAGTCATATATCTGATTTTAAATAAAAGAAGATAGCTGACCTGAAAAATTAACTAACCAGGAATTTTTCCACGAGAAATGAAAACCCCAAAGCCAGGGAAAAGGATGAGATGCTAACAAGGCTTTCAGGTTATGGGGTGATACAAAACTCTAGAAAGATTCCTGATGCCAATATTATGCAATCATCCTGCTTACTCCAGGATATTTGGGAGCATTGAAAGCTATAAAAAGAAATTTAAATTCATACTATAAAAATTCCAAAAGTCAGATATCATATTCAGAGGAGGTTGTTAGAATGTAGTACTTAACAGAACCTTTTTTTCATTATTTTTAGATTATTAGCTGTGGAAAAAAAGAAAGATGCTCAAGTCTTTCTGATGCTTTCCACGGTCGGTCATCATTCCTTGTTTCCTCTCATTTTCACTCAAGCAGGTAAGATAAGAATATAGACTATATTCTTTAGTACACAATGTCATTGTTATGTTATTTCTATCAAAAAAGAATTCTATCTGATCGCTCAGATGCCATACTTTTTTCCCATGCTGAATTAACATCATGAAGTTTCCTTGAATATTGATTTAACTCTAAATGTTATAACCAAGTATTTTTGATAAACCTATAAAGGATGTGTAAGTTTTTACATAGTGTCAGTTTTAAAATTGTTTTTTACCCAAGTAGTAAGGTCGAAAAAGCGTTATTTTTTTAACAAAACACGAAACTTTCAGGGATGGTACCGGGATGGTACCTTGGGGCATATAATTAAGATCTATCCAGGGATCAACTCTAATATTTTTAAAGTCATTAATCTTCCTTTTTATCCCTCGCCTACACCTATGTTAAAATTGTACTTCAGGGGCTATTGATATAAGATAGGAAACCTAAGTATGAATGATTAATTTGAAAGGCTTATCAAAATATATAAGTTATAAAGATATTGATTTAAAATGTTCACGCATATAAAGATATCGTATTTGTAACTTACATGCATTTTCCTATGATTGGTTCACATACATGTATATTTATGTGGATTAATTATGATTCAATACAATGAAAATTATATTAATCACCTGTAATAACTGATGAAACCGTTTACATTTTCTCAAAAAAAACATCAATTTGTACTTTTGTAGTCTGCCTGTTTAAAAAATATGAATGGGATTCTAGTGACAAGTTACAGTAAATCACTTGGATGACAGACAATCTTGTAATCTTAATCCTTTGAAGTACTATTATTAATACTTGAAAGGGTAAAACCCACAATAATTGTAATATTGATACAAGGGCTCAATGGTTGTAATTATGATAACAACTTTTTCAAGTATGCTGTGATATTTTATCTAGTATTTATAGATGATTTTGCATCCTAAAACATCAAAAAGAAAATACACTTAGGCCATTACAAATTGATTAGTTAGTCGATAGCTATGACCAACCCATTTGTTTTGAGATTGACTTTTTAAAATTTTAAAATTTTGGCCTTTTCGTCAAATGTAGGCAACCAAATCATGCAAAATCACCGTACAGTTGTAAATATACATTTCAGGTAAAAATATATATATATTTTTTAACAATACATGACTTTTTTGTATATTTCTTGAAATATCAGGGTGCCAATTACTTTTTTTTTGTCACTGGACAGACGGACCAGTAGATCAAAATCTCTACTGGATTATCCAATATTCTACTGGACCGTTCACAAAAATGACCAGAATTCACTGGACTCGGACCAGTGGGCCAGTAATAATTCGAACCCTGAATATGGAGCATCTCGGTCCTTTCCCTACTTTCTATGTAAAAGGCCGACTGCTGTCTTCTTTACTAGGAGATTTTAAAAAATCAAAAAAAATCTACCGACTGACCCAATTTTCTTTTACCAAAAAATCCATCGACAAACTAATCAATTTGGAATGGCCTTAGTACATAAAAAAAATCAGCTGCCCATCACATTGTAAATTATGGCAACACAACTACTGTTGAGAAGATAATGTCTGTTAACTCAAGTATTTGCAGTTTATCGGGGTTAAGGAGTATTTGAATAGACAAATAAAAGTACTGTAATGATTTTCCATTCTGTCATTATTTTAATTTCCTTATTTTTTTCGTTTGTGACATTTTACAAATATACATGTTTATACCTTCTTTTCCAGAAACCCCAATCAAGTACACCTTGATGTGTGCATATACTGTTGCAGCTTTCTATCTTTTTGAAAAATATTACACGTAAGAGTTCTTAGAATTTGATTGTTATTTTAATAAATTCATTGCACCCTGGATATTTTTTTTTTTTTAATAAGATGACTCATATTCCTCTATTATATTTTATAGTATTCATTTTATATCAATTGAAATATTATTGCTCTCTAAGGGAGAAATTAGACAAGATATTCACTCTTTATTCAATAACAATATGATTATGTACCCTGCACTGTTTTCTGTTTCGAACATTAAATTTAACATACATGTAGTTTTAAAGTGATAATAGCAAGTGACATATTCATCACAAAAATAACTATTGTATCTTAGATATCACCTGTTTCGTATTTAAAATAGATGTCTCTTTTTTTATGTTTTTCAGAGAAAAACAAGTGTCATCCACGCTATCTTCACTCATGCATCCCATGGAGTTACTTTATCTGTTTGGCCTGGTTCCTTTGGAATTGTATTGCAGTGTAATACACCATATGCTTGGCTTTGGGGACAAATTACCTTTTTTACCATTGCTTCTAACTTCAGTATATTGTGCCTTAGGAATCACATATTCATGGATTAAATTCTATAAAGTGACACTTAGTGAAAGAAACATTGCAAAAATGGTCAAAAAAGAATAAAACATTCTTGGCTTGAAATTTTTTGATTTTTGTGTTGTTTTCATCTCGTACTCAAACTCCCAATCAAACGTAATTATGAAAGACAATTCCGAAAAATTTCAGTTTTTAACTCTTCCAGTTCTCTTCTCAATCTACAAAAATGACTTCGAATTAAGTTGGACACTCAACTGAAATGAGCTATGTTTAATGTGAAATTAAAGAAACTATTTTTAATACTTTATTCTACAATGTTGTTAATGTGTGTAAAATACGTTCCCAATGCTGTGTCTTTCGAATACATGTATTCAACAAACAAATTTGAAATTGCAAACTGCACAGCCCTAATTCTTAGAGCTTTGTCTTCCTATTTGCTTTCGGGTTTATTTTTGGTGGATGACATCATGGGAATTCCCCCCCCCCCCTTCCCCCTTTTTTTTTATTGTGACCTACAAGAATAAGTTTGAACTTGCTCAAAAATTGTAATTGACATGTAGGCCTCTACATGTTATTTTTTTTGTTGAAAAGTTCCTTTTGAAATACTTCTTTTGTATTGTACAGTAAATCTAATGTATCCTAGGGCTGTTATAAGAGTTAAAAGCATTTTTTCGAGTTAGTTATCCTGAAATTGTGAAATTAGGAATCTAGTGGACTAGATCATATTAGACCAGACTGACGAAGGTAATAGTTGTTATTGAAAGCTCTCAGTGAGTAATTTTTGTTTGACTAATCTTAGATTCATTATTCATGTAATCAGGTATTGTTCAATATAAAAACAATAAAATTTTGACTGATTAAAAATTCAAAGCTTACTTAGAGAGTAAGCTTTAAATTTTAATCAGTCAAAAGTTCATTGTTTTCATATTAAGAATCTTATTGAGGTTTCCAAGATCTGAGCAGTTCTAAGGTCACAGATAACAATAATATAGAAAAGCAAAAATATGACCTCATAATGTACAGAGGATATCAAACTTATAGTCAGATGGTTGTTTGGTAATTATGAAAAGTAGCTGAAATGAATAATACTGAAAAAAAACCTTTCCATTTAGAAATTAATCTGTATCAATTAACTATAAGAATGGGTTTTGTTCTTAAAGGGTAAAAAAAAACAAGCAACTAAAGTATAGCAAATATGTTATTGGTTCCAAGATCCATTATGTAGAAAAAGTTAATCATTTTTGGAACAGTGCTTTTTTAAGAGAACATTTCTGACCTCAAAAATGACGTTTCTGCCTAATAAGACAAAAATAATCATTCATGTGATCTAGGCCTTTAGTGAAGACAGAAACGTTGTTTTTGAGGTAAGAAATTATCTCTTAAAAAACTACTGTTCCAAACACATCAAGCTCTCTAGTAAGAGAGTGAAACGTTATGAGGTAAGAATATATCTCATAAAAAAATTCGTTCCAAAGAAAAATAATTTCTTTAATCATGGATCTTGGAACCAATAATATATTTGGCAATACAGTTCCAAAGTTGATTAACTTTTTCTACAAGCAATCTAAAGTTTTCTTATGGGACCTTTACCATGGAATAAACATAAATTCTCTTACATTTAAAGAGTTTCCTCAGTTTTTATTTCTTGATGAAGATACCACACCCTTAAAGTTTGCCTTCCTTTTTCACTTCAATAACAAATTGAAGCCTTTTCATACAATTTGAAAACAAATCGTTTTCTTTACTGTTGAAACTTTCATTTTATATGTAACTACATGATAGAATCAAGACTTTTGTATCCTACCAAGAAACAATAAATCATTTTCTTTACACTAACAGCGTTTTTTGCAAAGGTTCATTAACTTCTTCTTGATTGTCTCGTGAACTTAAATCAAGGCACCTGCATCTTGAATTCCTGTAGTCCTTTTCAATTTGTTCTAAACCATGAAAAGTACTATTCTGTTTTCAAAGAAAAGAGAGACTCTTGATGTTCATATGAATATGATAATGTCTTTGTTCCCTTTTCGCTATCATTTATCTCCACAATGAAGTTCAAGTCCTAGCATTTTACATTTTGATAAACAAAATATCTTTTGAAATTTTAAATCTTTACAATCGTATTATAGCATGCAACCATGACTAGTTTCGATTCCCTAGATGAAAAGAAGAGTGATTGAACTTAGAAGATGATTTTTTTATTTCTAGTGAATTGAAACCCTACAAAATTATAATATAAGGCATTTAGTCGACAAAAAAATGGAGATTTTTTTCTCGCCAGAAAATAGCAAATGACATGTATTTCACTGTGTCAATAACACCTGAATCATTTTTTACAAAGTAAACAATTGTACCGCTGCAAAAATATTGCTTTATATCTATGATAGTTAAACCCTTTTTTTTAACAAAATTCCGACACAAGAAATTAAATGCAGACAAAATAATGGAGATTTTTTTTCTCCAGGGAAGAGCAAATACGTGAATCTTTTTATTCAAAGTAAACAATTACACCACTGCAAAAAAAATGCTTTAAAACTATAATTTAAAAAAAGTTAATCTCATTAAAACTCCTTTTTTTCCACAAAATTCCGATACACAAGAAAATAAGTGCAGACAGTTGTTGACAAAAGAAAAGATAGAATTAGAGATTAAAAAAAAAAAAGATAAAGCCTCTTGTATCATACAAATTAATCCAATAATAGGCAGGTGCTCGGCATAAATGATACGAAGACTTCCCTGTATAAAGTGGCCATCATTTGCAATATGATGCTAACCTATCAAAGCCCATAAACCTTGAAAAGATTAGGGATTCTAAAATTAACAAAATTATTTTAAACAATTTTCACTACCACCTGTTGATGATGCTTCATTCAATGACCAATTTTATGTCTTATTATTGTATCTGAATCAATAGCATTTATCAAGCATTACATCTCTTTCATGATAAGCAAGCCCTTGAATGACCCATAATGATCCTATGGTTGAAAGATTTATGGCAGTAGGCAGAAATGGTCAATTCTTGGTTTAAGTATTTTATTTTTTAAACATTTATGACAGCTAGAAATTTACTTCATTCTTGCACCTTCTAGATCTCAACATCTTAATTATACATGTACAAAATAATCTAGTTTACATCTAAAACATGGATTTTAATATAAATGATAGTATCTTTGTTCTCCATACTGTAATATTATATGATATAAGGATTTGCACTTCAAAAAAAATCAAAAAAGCACAGAAACTCTTTGGAAATAACAAGAAAAAACAAGAGTAAATGCATTTTATATTAATAGAGAAAACAAAAGGAGGGTAACACATACTCAAACAAACAAATTATTTAGGCAGAGTGAAGATTCCTTCATTGATTAGTTAGTTGAATATTTATTTATTTATTTCTGTTCAGCTGGTCTTCCATTGTAGGGTATAAATCTTTCAATTTTTAACATCAGTTTACCCTGGTAGCTAGATCTTAACCTGCGACCAGAGGGTGCACATTCAAAAATAGTTGATTGCTATTTTAATGGATATCTACTGTGTTTTTTATTGATACGTTTTAAAAAAATTGTCCATGTATCTTCAAATTCTGCTGTTTTATTCTTTCACTTTTTTTTATTTGATTTGATTTGATTTGATTTTATTCAGCAAATGTCTAAAAATAGTATGTAGCACTGTAGTAGCAGTGTGATGATGAAAATAATTTAAGAAGAAGATAGATTTAAAAATAACATTTGCCTGGGATAGCCCATAAAAGTCTGAGACTTATTTCCAATGGGGTCCCCCCCCAAAAAAAAGAAAAAAAAAGAAAAAAAATCAAAAATAGAAAAAATTAAATAAAAATCAAAAAGTAAAAATTAGAGAAAAAAGGAACATGTTTAAACAATAAAGTATAGTATACATAAGCACCATCTTGCTCTATCTTTAAAGCTGAAACATTCAAACATAAAAATTGACTGCTGAAAGTCAAACCATTACATTATGAAGGAGTTGTATATGATGATTTTGAATTAACGCATTATGTAAAATTCCTTTGATTTCCTTGATAAGTGTTACCTTTTCATTTCTTTTCTATAAATTGCTATCTTGTTTTCCTTGTATGTAGTTTGATTATCATTTTATGAAAGTCCCTGGATATTGGATGAGTTCTGCCCATCATTGTCTTGTTGTTATTTTAAATGTGGTCCAAGGCCAACAAAGATCTGGAATATTCCTTTATTGAAGAGAGATTGTGCTGCCCAAAAAGTCAATTTTTAGTATGATCTACTCTACCATAGTGGCTCAGTGACAAAGCATGCACCTAGAGATCAGAACTAAGGTTGAGGGTAGATCCCTGGTCTTGCATCATGTCTGTGTCTGTGAGAAAATATTGGGTCTTAACTTCCCTTCTTCACCCAGGAAACATTGAATGGGTACCAGGAGAATTCAGGGAAAGTAACCTGCGATGGACTAGCATCCACTCCAGGGGGAGTTAAAGCTCTCAGTCGCTTGTGCTACAGAAACTGGGGATGGGCCCTACTGGCTCAAGCATGGCTTTCCTGTAATAATCTATTCTTAGGATTTGAATGATGTCCTGTCCTTATGGGGACAATGTGCCTCATTAGACCATAATGCAGTACTAGAAAATAAAGTTGGCAAATAATTTTCCTTTCCTTATAATTTAGATTGCAAATGTGGGTTTACTAGAAAGTATGATATGGAAAAACATCAATCAACATAGATAATTATGGAAATCCCATTTTAAAAGATGATGATTTGGTAAATTGATAATGTTGAAACAGTAGTCAAGTACATGCATTTTCTCTTTGAAAAAAAAATACCACATTAATTTTGATGCATTTGTTGAGCTTTGTACAACAGATTTAATCACATGTAACATTTTTTTGTCTGTTAGCAACTTCAAAACACTTGCTTGAGTACATTTTGCATCCTAGTTGCAAAATTCTGCTGCATTGGCTCATTTATAACAAGGTAAATTGATATTAAAATTTGAATCAATACTTTCAAATACTTCCAAATAGAAAGCCATTTTTATATCCATAAATCACATACAAAATATCGTATTGCCCGAGGGTAACGTTTACACAATATACCTAGATGTCAATTGCCTGACAAAATGCATGATTAATAGCAAGAAAGGCGAGGATATATACAATCAAATTTGTTAGTTAAAGCTGATTTGATACAATAACAAATTGAAGAACACTTGATCCTCTGACAAGTGCAAAAACCTATGATCTTTTATTGCTTTCTGCCTCAGGCCAGCTGCTGATTTGAAACTTCTTTGATATCTAAAAAGAAAGTGAGGAGCAAAACACTGACTTTGACCTAACCAGGTCTTATCATTTCTTCATTTCTTGGAGTGTCAGAGAAGTGCACTAAAGGCCCTTTTTATATGATGTCTGTTCTATTGGCTTGGAAACTTTCAAACTTTGTTTTTATCCTTAAAACAATGTCCAAATGAATAAAATCTTTGTAGTCAACTTTCATTGTAAATCATAAAATTATTATAACATATGAAAATATGTACAATTTTTAGTAGGTACAGATATATTCTGTTGTTTTCAAGTAATAATCATGTAAGTATTTGCAAAATTAAGAAAATATCAATATGTAAAAAGCCATTTCTCCACATAAATACCTTTTCATTCAAAAAGTATATGCGATAATAGCAAATAAGTTATTGTTTCCAAGATTCATAATGAAATAAATATTTCTACTTTGGAACAAAGTTTTTGAGGATAAGTTTCCTGACCACATAATGTTACGTCCTCATCCTCTAGGAGCCCTCTAAGATGAGAATGGAACATTATGAGGTCAGGAAACTTATCCTCAAAAACTTTGTTCCAAAGTAGAATCATATATTTCATGATATGTGATAGTTAAAAGTATCAAAACCTTTGCATTTGTAGTTCTAATACTCCCATAGTTTCATATATATGTAAGTTAGATTTCAACTTTGAATCAAAGGCTTATCTTTCCACAAAAGAATATTCATAAAAAAATATTGTTTGCATCTTTTGTGCCTTTTTATCTTGTTCAACAACATGACAGGTTTAAAAAAAGATGTTTTTTATGCTTCACACTATACTACAAAGAATAACAACACAAAAAAACTTGATATATTAAATTATATTGAATAGAAATATGGAAAATGTTAGAATATATAAAAGAGGGATAATACTGCCTTTTGAATGGAATCAATATTAACATAGAGTACAAATAACAAGATCCATCTTCTTATTTTCCTGGGCTGAGATTATTCTTTGCAAAATCATAGTGGATGTCCTTCACTTATATAAAACAGTTTGATTGATGCATTATTAAAAGTGATTGAATTCCTGGGAAACTTAGTAAATGAACAATTCTCTAATGGGAAAATAGCTCACGTTGTAAAATCAAGACTAGAGAAGGGGGGGATATGAACTCTGTCTAGGTGTGCTTCTCTAATTGCAGATATAGCATAATTTGTGATGAAAACCATGTATTGAGTAAGTAAAATGTCTAAAAATCATAATATTTCATGTCATGAATTGATAAAAGAAGATAAATAAAAAAAATTGAATGATAGGTTTTTATCTGAAATACAAGAAATAACCAAATATGTTCAGGAAGTGAGGAAAATAATAGACTTAGCTGCTTCTGAATTTGTTAAAAGCTACTGTCAACATAAGATCAAACTCAAAGCCTGAATATCTAGTATAATTATGCTAGTAATATTCTCTTCAATATTTGACAACAAATGATATCAATTCAAGTATATTTTGTCTATGTTTTCATTGACTCTTTGGTCTAGACGACATCAAGCAAATAAAAAACGATAAGGAAGCTTTACCTGGTATCAATTTTCAATGGCATTGATTCATTGATATGTAAATGGATTTTGTTTCCATGAAATGAACAGAGAATGAAGTAATAATGTTATGCACTGTAACAATTAAAGTACTCCTTACGATGAATATTTACGATCCAGCCAATGGTATTGTTGTTGATAATGATGATGATGATGATGATGATGATGATGATGATGATGATGATGATGATGATGATGGTGTTTAGATGAGTTTTGCTGTTCATAACTTATGACAAGTAAAGAATTAATCAAGCTGCATGGTCAGGGTGAATCTGTGATGGTATATGAAATGTTGAAAGTTCTAAAATACCACCATACATAGTGAGAAAAGAACCTGCAATCCTTTTTCTGACTAATAAATGAACAGGGAGTAAAACTATCTAAGCAGTGGGAGGATTCTGAAAGAAAGAGTCACCCAACCAGGCTGATAAGATATTGAATGATTGATCATCCATCCATCCATCCATCAAGCAAGCAAGCAATCAAGCAATCAAACAAGCAAGCAGACAAACAACTGATCAATAAATCAATCAATCAATCAATCAATCAAACTTCCAAAAAACATGTTTTTATTTTCAACATTTATCAGAATACTATTAAGTCCAGAAATCAAAAAGTCAACGGAAGGTTTTCAATTCAATGAAGAAATGCTTGTGACAAACAAGCATGATGTCATCAAATTTACCCAGGTAAGAGCAGTCATGCTGAGTGTAAGAAGAGCATTGGAAACGCTTGTTGATCTTGTCTCTTTTTGTCAGCACTGCGTCTAACAGATCTAATGAGATGATACAGTATTTTCAATTTCAAAGTCATGACTTCAAACTAGTGAAAATTCTTGGGAAAGGAATAAGACATCAAGATCAAGGTAAAGTATGACTTTCTATTAATTGCATATATGTTTTATATGATAGGGTTGCCTCAATATATGGAGGAAAAGACCTCCTTCAGGTAATGTAAATGCTATGCAAATATCTATAAGATTTAATCATACTTCGATGGAAAATTCCTTCACATGGCTAATGGTAAACTGTTTTAACCGATAAAAAGTTAGTAAGTTTGTCTTGCAAGCTGCAGGATTAGCTCTGCTCCGGGTGCACTTTTTTGTGATTGATATATTCCAGTGTGTACTTATGTTTGTGATTTTGGAAAGTCACGGTAATTTTTTGTTCAAAAGAATAATTGCAGTTATCATTCAAAATCAAGTAGAGTGTTCAATGTGAAGCATGAAATGTTTTTGAGACTTTTTTTGTACATTGAAAATGTTTTTTTTGAGCAGAGCACAATTGTGTGTGCATCTTAGGATTCAAAAAACTCAAAGGAACATGACAAAAGAGGATTTTACTCTCATAAAATGTTGGTGATAATTGTAAAAATTACAAGCATTTTGAGTCGGAAAAACATTTATAAGAACAAAACACCTTTAAATATTAAATCATGACTTTTTGAAATATACACAGTCATGTACCTATCATTTTGTAGGCATAGGGTGAATGTTTATTGTGTAAGCTTAGAGAAAAAACCCAAAAAACATTAATTATTAAGCATAGATTGCATAAATCAGTGTATATTTTTTTCGATATCTTATAAAGCTATTTCGAATTGATTAAAATCAATCTTATTTTTTTATGGGAATATGAAAAAACATATCTGGGGATTACCCAGATACGTTTTTTTAGTGGAGTAAACTTTCAAACAAAAACATATTCATGTGACCTAAGTATGTACAAATACATGTCTTTGTTATGGAGCCACTGCACATCCTTGTTATATCACTACATGTGCTTACACATGTATACAATATTCATCATAAAGTAGTATAGTACTATAGTAGTAGTACACTGTTTATTGATGTTTCATGATATCCACTTTTAAAAGCTTGTTCATATATCACATCAAGAGGGAAGCACATCCTTGATATTAATCCTCGTTCTAGGATTACTTTGTTGTAGCTAGTATATATATACTATCATAAGAGTTTTTATATTGGTCATTAAAAAGCAATTCAGAGCCCAATACTCTGCAAGAATATTTGTTCAATCAATAAGGCCATTTGTCAATGGTTTCGCAAATATATGATTAGTGTTCGGACATTAGACTCACAAAATAGGAGATGCAGAAATGAGTAAGGGTAATGAGACAAGTGTTTTGGAATATGTTAGATATCAGGAATTTTCAAAGAAAAAACACATGATGAAATTACATGTTGATGATTGAGAATGGTCGTTCACTTTAAAGAACAAACATAGATAAATAAATGAATAAATGAATGAATGAATGAATGAATGAATGAAAGAATGAATTAATGAATTGATTGATTGATTGATTGATTGATTGAAGTATTTTATTATTTGACAACTAAAAAGTTGAAAACTTTACAAAATAGAATAAAAAAGGAAAAGAAATAGTCAAACCCATCTACCTCTTTTTGTCAGGCAGAAAGGTGTTAATGAATGGATGATATGAATAAATAAATGATACCTTCTGTTACACCCGGCAGGGTGCGAATTACTTTTTTTTTGTCACTGGACAGACGGACCAGTAGGTAAAAATCTCTATTGGATTTTCCAACATTCTACTGGACCGTTCACAAAAATGACCAGAATTCACTGGACTCGGACCAGTGGACCAGTAATAATTCGAACCTGCACCCTTACATACATAAATAGATAAGCCTTTCCTTGATAATCCAGCTAGTTGGTCCCCCTAACAAAGAGAGTAAATCAACCCTGGAGGTTAAGAAACAATACATAATGCATAATAATATAGAAATCACTTCCATATCAATCATGTAGATAGGGTATGACAAGGAAATAACATCAGTGTAAATTTCCAAAAATATGAATTTACACAAAGAAAAAAAGGAAAAGTTGATTCAATACAAAGATTTATTGACTTCTTGAAAGGATGAGTCAATAAACATCCTTCCAGCAGGATATAAGGTTACAAATTGGATGTTATGATTTCCTTTTTTTGTTATATGATTTAGTGAAGGACAGAAATAAAAAGATATATGGTCTATTTTTTTTCTGTTGATTCTCTGCAGTATAGGTTAATACCTTGATGATGAATAATTAATATGATATGTATTTGAAATTCTACAGTTCAGGTTTATTTTTATTTTTTATATGGTCTACTGTTAGATATATAATTCTTTAAAATTATATTTGTGAAATTCAATGGTGTCAACACTAGTATAGTGCCATCGCAGCACTTATTCAGCTAGTGAAAGGGGGGGGGGGATTCTGGACCATCTTTTTTAAAATATCTCACTAAGACAGTCTTTTATAGCAAGAGGACATATCTGCTTATTTTTCCATAATATGAAAATAGTTATAATAAAGATAAGTATTTATCGCATCAACACTAATTAGTGATGTAATGGCACCACTCAATTTAGCATTGACATCACTTTGCCACTCTGTATCACTTAAAACACTAAATATTACTCTATTTTTCTAAGAGTGTACAAACATTTGTGATAAAATGAAGCCAAACATATTAGGATTAAATAAATCCTGAAATGCAATATTTCAAATTAAAACAATTTATCATCTGACAGGGTATTAAACCTATATTGCAATAGTCAACAGAAAAAATCTGTTGACTTGGAGTGGGATCCGAACCTATATACTACCTTTTCAAAAAGTAAAGATTAAAACATTTACTCATAATTCTATTTTTTAAGCAAAAGCTTTCGTCTGACATCTATCAGGCTTCATCAGCTCTAATGAGGGAAATTCATTAAGTCACATGACTGATGTCGTTATCATGTGACTTAATGAGGCTGTTGTAGATTCTGGGAAGTTGATGGCGTCCCTGGTCTCTGTTGAGGGAGGGGGACCTAGCTCTTATTTGGATGGCCTCCCTAACTCCTCTAGGGAACCATTCACCTTCTCGGTCAAGTATTAAGGTTATATACTACCTTTAGCATTCATCCTTATAATTATTATGATAATGATTGTAAAACAATTATGCCATTTTTTATCTCTTTTTCTCTCACTTCACAATAGGCAGTCACAGTAAATTTCAATTGATGTTAGACAAGACTCATCAACAAAAGGAAAGCCACACACTATGACGCTTAAAATCCAAGTAAGATATTCTGATTTTGTGATATATGTTGGTTTTCAGTCATTAGGTTAATAGATTAGTGTCATAGAAAAGCACTTTTTCATTTAAATGGCTGTGGGTAGATACACTTTTTCAAATCGATTTAATCCCTTTTTTCAAACCTCTGTGGAGTAACATGACTTCTTTATTTAGTTTGAATTTGCTTCCACAACCACTTTTAAACAATTTCACATGATTTAAATCAATTTGAATCAGCACAATATTGTGGTTAGACACACTTTTTAATTAAGTCCAGGGTTTCAATTGATTTGAGATTTAAAGGGTTTAAATTGATTCAAATCGATTCCAAAAAGTGTGTAACCACAACCACAGTTTAGCAAAACTTTTTCTAAAAAAACAAACAATTTAGGATAGAAATTCCAGGTTGTTAATATTATCAATGAGTTTTCTACTCATTTGTTATTTTGTAATATTCTTGTCTTATGGTATTTTTACAGATTCATCTTCCCTCCTTGGAAACATATTTGCTGTTTCTTGTTCTTGTTGCAAATTCAACCTGTGGTAAACAATGCCCGAAACTGTAAGTACAAATTTGTTAGGTAACCGATAACATGACACAATAGAGAGGTTTCGGGTCGCTTGTGCTATCAATTACGTCAAAGTTAACGTTAATATTTTTTGAGCTACGTCATCAACATGTGTTGTGTTTTTGCTTGTGAAACCAAAGTGACTAGCGCAAAAAGCGAATCACTTTGGTTTCAAGGGCAAAAACACATCTTGATGACGTAGCTTAAAAAAAAAAACGTTAATGTCAACGTTAACGCAATTCATAGCACAAACGACCCGAAACCTCTCTCCTATCAGTCACATGATTCTAAAAGGAAAATACAAAAAAAATCGTAATTTTGATATTTTGTATCTTCTATGGCAATATGAAAAGATTGATTCTAAAAATCTCTACAGGAATTTAGCATGGAAAATCTGGATTGAAAAGGCTTTAATCCCAATTTGAAGCATGTCCTGTTAAGATTCCCAACATAAAATTCTCATATAGATTTCTGATTTTTTTTTTGTTATACTTCCATTCCAGTAAAAGAAATATCAAAATTGTATCCTGTTGTGGAAATGATCTTTCGTACATTTTATAAAAAATATCTTAATTATTTGACAAGTATT
The DNA here is from genome assembly GCA_033118115.1 of Pharyngocirrus eroticus. Taxonomy (NCBI): domain Eukaryota; kingdom Metazoa; phylum Annelida; class Polychaeta; family Saccocirridae; genus Pharyngocirrus; species Pharyngocirrus eroticus. The sequence goes on from JAVSBT010026232.1 coordinate 16,882, forward strand.
TAGTGGAAGACATATTTTTCCATTTTTTTTAAATTATTGTAAAATTATGTAACTTTGTCATTTGAGCATCCATCTTGAACAGTGCGACTGATATATTTTTCTTGGAAGAGCACATGTTACCCTCTGCTCTGTATCAGAGTCTGTGGGTTGTATCTTAATTCTTATGCGTGAAATTCTGAAAAGGAGAGGGGTTTGGGTATGAGACAGATAGTTGCTTGTAAACTGCACACAGAGCTACTTTAAGGCCCTTTTTTTTGGAGTGTTAATAGTTTTCCTATCATAATCATGCAGTATGTTGAATAGCTGTTGTTATCTTATTTCAGACAATATTACGATGATATGAATGACAAATGTATGGCATGTAAAGCATGTGCACCTTGGATGTTAGAGATGAATTTATACATGAATAATGAGTGTAACTTACATCCTTTCAGATGTACAAATGGAGACGAGCCATGTAAGTATCTAAATAATTGTTTCATTTGGCTGAAAGGAAAAGGGTTTAAACAATTTATGATTCCTTTGCCAACTGATAACTTGTAGAAATAAAGTATAATAAAAACTCCGAAAATCATGTTGCTTGATTTATTTTCAAGACAAATACATGTTGTTAAATTTTCATGTATCTGTGTTCTGAGGATGACATCGTAAGATTGTGGAAAAATTCGACAACATGTATTTGTCTTGAAAATAACATGATTTTCGGAGATATTATTATACTTTATTTCAATTTATGATTGTCATCACTTAATACAAAATCAGTTTTAGTTACAAAAAAGTTTATTATTCCCTGCCTGTTGCATGATTTCAAATGACTTTGTTTTCTAATTAATCTTGTATTCTCTCTGTTGCATATTGTTAACTTGCTGCTATTTCTGTACCTTTTCTTTTTCAATAAACCTATTGTCATGGTCATATTAATAGTATCAGTTTCCTTTCTATGATTTTATGAGTCTCAATGCCCTTTTTGTCTTTTTAGCTTGTCCACCTTTGTCATCTAAAGCTATTACAAACTGCACCAAAACCACCTTGCCTGGGTCAGAATGTAAGTTGTCTTGTCCTCAAGTAGATGGCAAGACGCTAAATTTCAAAATGACTTGCCGATATTTTTCAAATGTAAAGCCAGCTATGCAATGGGAAAATGACGAGCGAGATAATTGTCAAGGTAAATACCATTTTGAGGCAAAAGCAAAACCCACAATTTTTGAGTTTTTTTTATTTCTAACGGAAAATGTGTATTCACAAACCTATGTTGAATTGCTTGAAATGGTTGAACATTTTGCAAAATAAATAAAATCAGCAATCGCTAAAATATAGGTCGGTAGCATCCATCGACCAACTAATCAATTTGGAATGGCATTAGTGTGATTCCATCTTTTTTTTTTACAAATTTGATATAATTATTAGTTTTCCCACAACCTGTTTTCATCTCCTTAAACACAAATATCACATTGAATGTCGGACTTCAATGAGCTTATAGCCAGTGACTGTCTCGCCACCTGGTGGCCTAGTTTCAAGCCGCATTCTTTTGCAAATTGAACATATGAAAATGACCTATCATCGTTATGATAGACGTGTTTTAAATTTATGTTCGATCAGAATGTTTTTTCTTTGAAAAAGTCTTGTA
>JAVSBT010026343.1:0-18505 GCA_033118115.1 Pharyngocirrus eroticus
TATATCATTTGGTTAGGATTTCTCCAATACTTTAGGGCTGCAAACTCTATTACGCGAAACTGTTTCGTCCCCTTAAAGCAATTTATCAAAAAAATGTTAGGGCTCTAAGTCCAGTTGCTCCTCAAAATGATTTATAAAGATGCAGTGTTAAAGGCAAAGTTTTGAAAAAAAAAGTATCAATCACAAGGCTATGGCTTTTGCTAAGCTTGGGCCACAATGTCTTTGACTCCAATTTGAAGTTTTGTGTCATTTGTTGGATATTTTTTGGTGCATGATCTGCATTCAGCACACACCAAACTGACAGAAATGTTGTGCTTTATTGGCCCTGCCTTTCAGGGGTCAACATAAGGATTTTTTCTCCACTTTCCTAGGCAGACATGTAGCAAAAGGTTCTACTGGTCCACATTTAAAATCCACTGTCTCATATTTTGAGTGCATTTTCTCAGCCTAACAGTCAGAACCTGACAAACAGGGGTCTGTCTTGATCAGTAAGGGGGGGGGGGGGGCTGGACCAGCAGGCATGCCCTTATGTTGATCCCTGCATTTTAAGAGCTATCACAAAACAATAAGTATCACCATTTCAAAATGGAAGAAAAAAACACTTTTCTAAATATTTGTTTGGAATGAATCAATGTAGAAAGAAGATTTTGTTATTCATATATCTGTTTACATTGATAAATTAAAGTTATCAATGGGGACATGGAGATCAAACAATTTCAGACTACACTTGCGTCTATTGGGGCGTTCATTATTCAGAACGGCATCCCCTCCACAGGTCGTCGTTAAGAGGTTGGTAAACAGTTCATTCCCATTGAGAAATCTTTTGATTTTATGGCTGATGAAAAATATCAAAGATACATAATAATGTAGTAGCATTGAGGAGAAAAAGGTATGGTCATGAAAGAACACAATCATATCACATCCACTTGTAATTTTTCATTATAGGGTGGATGCTCATAATGCTAGAACTGGTCATCCATAGCTGCTTTGACAATTTCATTTTAAAAAATCTTTCTACTTTTAATCCATTATTTCATAGATATTTTTTATTCAAGTATTAGTTGTGTCTTTTTCTTTCCTTCGAAATGTTTTCAGGTCAAATGAGTTTGACCTAGAAATGAACCTTTTGCCAATGCATTAATGTATGACACTGCTAGAGGCAAAGATTCCATACTGATTTTTTGCAAACTTATTTAGACAAGTTCACATATCTCATTTTTTGTTGTTTCAAGATATCTCTATGAAAAATAGATTTATGTGGATCAAAGAAATTAAGGTATAGTACCTCTTAGACTAGTGATGTTTTACTTTGTTAGTGATATTTAGTGGTGAAATGGAGACAACACTTGATTTAGTGTTGCCTATACATCACTACATAGTGTTTCTACTTTTTACTAAAAGGCCGTCAATCGAAAAGAGATGTTGTATATAGTTGTGTGACTGATAAGTGACTTGATGCACTTATTAACCTTTTAACCTTTTGTTTTGTTAGTTTTTGTAATAATTACAGTCAATTATTGAAGTGTTACATTTCACATTAATTAAAAATATACATACATATTGTATATAAGTGGAAAATAGTAACAGAAAGTAGTAATATTTCACCCCAAAATATCACAAACAACACATCACATCAATCATTTTTCTTAGAGTGCAGTTTTGGGTTAAGTGTTGCATAATCAAACTGTGAGGATGTTATTGGAACATTTGCTTAAAAATGTGAAGTTCTTAGAATCATGTCATGAACCAATTCCGGGAGGAAAACATGTCTGTTGCTAAATTGTATTTACATGTATGGAGTTGAGGAGTTCACTTCACATGAAAATGTGAGAAAGACCATGGGGTTATTATCAATTGTTTAAGAATTTTAATCAGTATTCAAACTAATTTCATAAACTTGTAAAATGCTGAGGTGACATTCTTAGCATCTTCAAAAGTCATGAACTTCTTCTGTAAGAAAAACATGTTTTGCTTAATTGTATTGACATGTATGAAGTTGAGGAGTTCATTTCACATGAAATGTGAGAATGAGTGTGGGATTATTATCAATTGTTTAAGGATATTTTAAAATTAGGATTCAAAGTAATTTCATAAACTTGTAAAATGCTGAGGTGACATTCTTAAATTCTTCAAAAGTCATGAACCTCTATGTTAAAAAAAATATGTTTGTCGCTTAATTGTATTTACATGGTTGAAGAGTTCGCTTCCGTAAAATGTGAGAAGGGCCTTGGAGGTGACTTGTAAATGTAATGGAAATTGGTGCTCACATGACTTTACAATATGATATATATATATATAATCTTTAGTGTGGTAGACCACTCAGATCCTACAGCAGACTTTACAGTCCTTCACCACCGCTAGTTTCCCACTCAGAATATGCTTTGCAGACAATGTATTGTTTTCAACATTATCTGGTTCTATTACATGCCAAGTGTTAATTTCTTTGGGGCCTCGTTTTTTGTCTCATTCAGATGCTTTTGAACTTTGATTTATCAATAGCATAAACTTCTATAATGTTGAGGTGACATTCTGAGAATCTTCAAAAGTCATGAACTTTTGTGGTAAAAAAACATGTTTGTTGCTAAGTTGTATTTACATGGTTGAAGAGTTCACATCACATAAAATGTGAGAAGGTCTTTGGAGGTTGCTTTCAATTGTTTTAGGATTTTAATCAGGATTCAAACTAATTATTTTTTCTTTTAAATTGTCTATGTCATTTTATACCAACAACTTTGTGTTCAACATACACAGGATAAAACCCTTCAAAAACAATTGATTGTGTGATAAAATATAAAAGAACCATTTTTTCACCTGATTTTTTTACACCTAATGCTTAATCGAATGAAAGAAAATGACAACAAAAAGACAAGTCCTTGCATGTAACACCTATCAAATTTCATAGCAAAAGAGATGAATGAAATCACTAATAGAATCAAGATGCAGTATAAAAAGTAAAATGATTGTGTTCTCTTACAAAAGAATATATGACAGCACATAGGCGTACATATGAGCTTTGCAATGTAACCATATCTTAAGGTTCATAAAACATGGACACAGGTGCTTTGCCATTTAAGTGAATAACTTCTCCTATTTTGAGCAGCTTTTTTCTATTAAAAAAATGTACCTAATAATCTTTAAAAAGGCCATCTTCCTGTCACTTCTAATAAATAATCACTCTTCATTAGCTCTGATATATTAAATTGTAGTGATGGTAATGACTATGATGATATTAATAAGTATAATAAAAATATTATTATTCAAGAGAATAACAGCAATTTGATTACCATGATGATTATTATGACTAGAGATTTGCATCCTGAAAGTTTGCTCTATTTTTTTGTCTACATCTATTGCTTTTTCCTTTTTCTTGGTTAAAGATTTCATTATTCCCTCAAGGTAGCACCGCTACTGATTATTAACATGTCATGCGCACTCGAGACTACAAATAGGCTTAATTCTGAAGTAGAAGATAATTTGTGTATTTCATTCACACGCCTCTTTTTTTCAGACCCGTAATTTCTTACATGCTCACAAACACAATGTAGATTGATAGACAAAATGAGTTTGTTTAGGTTGTATTTGGTAAAACATTAATAGCAAAATAAACACAGGTGACTCATGTTTGAATTGTCTACAAACCAAACAAATCAGGAACAAATGTTCCCTGTATCACCTAGGCTTACACAAGCATCCCATCATCTCTCATTCGCCATACAAGCATTTCAATGTCTCAGTTCTCAAAACCCTGTCAAAGGCATTATTTCTTGTATAAAAAAACCTCCAAAAAGCTTTGGATATTGATGGTGCATTAAGATAAAATGAGCCAAAGAAACATATTAGCTGTAGAAGGAATACAGTAATGGTTTCTGATTCCATGTTCTCCTTAAGACTTTTGTGATGCAGACTTTGTGAAGAAGTCGATGGAGACAGATTATAACATTATCTGAAAATGAATATGTTATCAGCCATTTAGACATCATGCTTTGTAAAAGCACTTTTTTCGTTATCCTCTGTCACAAAACAATCCCAAAAACAATGCTGAGGAGAAACACAAATTACCCGTAAGATATTGGTAAGACATTAGCATGATCGATTACTGTGATCCATATACGTTTCAACAATTTTGTAAACGATTAACGTGATTAGGAGATTCGAGAACCAACTAGACTTTGAGAAGTACTAGTAAGTCTGTGACTTTGGCCAGGATATTATGTCCTGATCACATTTCTTGCCAAGAAAATTGGAGAAATTGAATTGTAATCTGTGAGCAATGTAAACCCCAGCTAGCTCCCTACTTTTTACAGTTCAATTTAGCCCTAAAGTTCACCCCGTTTTCAATGGAAACGTATCAAACATTATGAACCTTGCAGTTAAACTATCAGTGGTAAAATGATGTCAACACTAGATTTAGTGGTGCCTACACATCACTAATTAGTGTTGAAATGTTTTCACTTTGTATAGTGAATTTTTAGTACCACTACATTTTTCACTATTTACAGTGTGTATCATTATTAGTGGCAAATAGCAACACAAATTGTGAAATTTTCACTAAATTCATAGTTGACTCCATTTAACCACTAAATATCACTAATAAAAGAAAAATCACTATTCTTTTTAAGAGTATATGGCAAGGGCCCTACAAGTACTTCATATAAAATAGTACTACTCATCACCTCCATATCACTAATTTTATTTCTAGTTATCTAGTGATCTCATATTACACCTGTTTGTTTGTTTGTTTGTTTGTTTGTTTGTTTGTTTCTTTGGTGAATGGTATTCACTGAGGATAGCACATAAAAGTATATTGATTCTCAAACACAGTGAAAAGAAAAATGTAAGACATCTGAGACAAAAAAAAATAAAGAAAACTGAAGCTAAAAATGTCACTCTGTAATGTTATCTTAAATTAATTAGTCTGTGTGTTATTTCTGAACAGAATTAATTGTGTAAATGCAACACAGAGACATGAGATAAAACAAGAAAGCTAAAGACAAAAAAGAAATAAATGGGAGAAATTATCAATGGGATACATTACCCACTGATGGACTCAATCTAGGAAGCAAGTAAAAAGAAAATTAATGCAGGGTTTGTCTTCATCTAGCAATGAAAGATGGGAATACAGAGGAAGAAAGTTAATGATTTAAGTGATAAATGTACAGCAAATAGGATAGTGTTTTTTCCATCAACAAGCTAGAAACATATGAAATATCACATTGACAATGATGTCTGCTGGAAATAAATTGCTCTGGATATAACATGGATGTACTTTGATCTGAATCTAAAGGCATGTTTACATTGTCAATTTCTCTGGCAAAGATTTAGGTTTGACTTTAAATCTAAATTTATTATCCTTTGAAAGATTTGAAGTTTAAAGCTGATGAACTCATGGCAATCCCATTAGGTAATTTGTCAACAGACTTCAAAATCACATTAATTGTGTTTTGAATGTAGACTTTTGAAGTCCGTTTTTGATTATTTGACTGAAAGACACTTTCTAGCGCTTACACAATCGAAAATGTAAACAGGGTATAGGAGTTCCAAAAGTGATTTTTGTGCAGAAAAAAACACTCACAATTTGAAAAGATACTGATGTTATAAATACTACAGAAGATCACCCACAGCTTCATAGTCATTATGTTTAGTATTTTACATATTTTGCTATCAAACAAAAAGAAATATACTAGTGCAAACATAAACCTAGCAAATGTGAGGCAGTATAGTTTGATTAAAAAATAAAAATAAGTATTTTGATGAAAGGGGTCATATTTTTTTTCAACCCTATCTACGAAAAGTGTCTGCGAGAAGATCAAATTGGCTGCAAAATATGGACGACACAATCCAACAAATACAGGTAGAAAGTACTAAAATAATACAAGATTAAATAAACACCACATGGTGGGCTGTATCAATAAATTTGTTTCAAATTAGTCATATTTGTGAACATATTATAACACTATCAGGCATACATCTATGTGAAACTTTGATGAAATAATCTTGAAATAATATCAGTTGTTTGAACTGTTACACTTTTTTTCTGACATAATGTATACATGTGCCATTTATAGTCTATTTTCAATGAGTTTTTTTCCAAACACATTAAAATTGCCAGGCATTTAAGTTGATGTCAGATGGCACTATATGTTTCTTATGCTCTGATGTTTACCTTTTGACCTTCTCATCTAACCATTTAAGCATGCAGTCATGGTAATATCTACTGGATTCTAGGAATAAAATGTTTGTGCTGTGACAAAATTCTTTTTGTTGCAGCTAGTTTGACCAATTCAGATAAGAAATATAGCAAGCCAAAGATAAGTAAATAATAAAACAGACACCCTTGACCCACATCCTATACCAAACAGTATCTTGCAATCAGGTTGAGAGGCCAAGGGTTTTGCATGGTACTTGAACTTTTAAATTAATCGCAGTTCCTGTAAACTATTTTTATGGGAAATGTCACAGGAAAGGGGTGAAGTCCATTAAAGAAAGTGTGTAAAAATTTGTTAATATCCTCATCAAAGGAACTTGATATTGTTAGGTCATATTGATTGGAGATATGATTTGGAGTGGTGAAAAAGTTCTTTAAACCAAACTAAACAAGTTTTTGACCTTGCTATCAATTTCGGCCATCTAGTTCTGTGGCCATTGTCAGACTTTGGCATTTCTATTAATGGAATCTGAAGATAACCACAGCATTAGATGGTCAAAATTGTTTAAAGGTAAAACACTTTTTTCACTATTGTATTTACGAAAATTTGAATTTGTTTAATGATGATTTGGAATGATTTTTGACAAAGATGTTGATACTTGAATTAGACCTATAATTTGATGGACGATAGGAAGTTATGGAGGAGTCATGTGGTAGCCCGCCTGCGGGCGACCTAGTAGTAGTAGTAGTATAATTTGAAAAAACTAAGGACGTATGTTTACAAAAGATCAAGATGAAATTGTAAAGTTCAAACCCATAAATGACTATTTTTCTTTCTTCTTTTAAAACCTTTGACCTTTAAGCAGATTCTTATGCCCTTCAAACCTTCTTAGTGTTCCTGAAATAGCACTGACATGATTATATCTTCCAAATGAATTGTATCAAAAACATTCCTGATAATTACAGGCACTAAAAAGGGATTAAAGAAGACTTTGTAATGATACTGTTAATGTATATAATTGAATGCTTTAGGTTTGAAGTTGATCTTTATGCTGCCAAGCTATTCTTCAACAAAAGCAAGGCCAAGCTTTTAAGTACCACTCTGGTTTTTTTTTATTGACCAAGTAAATCATTCTCAAAAAGAAAAACTCAATTATTGGTAGGTTTGCTGTGTTTAAAGATATGTCACTTCATTTGTAGCTACAATTATACAAACGATTAGTGTTTACATCTGTGAATTATGCTTTGAATAAGCAAGGGAACGAATTTTAGATTTTAGCTTGATGAGCAACGTGCATTAAGGCCTGTTTACATTTTTCGCTTTTCTCCAGCAAAGATTTAGTTTTGACTTTAGATACAAAATCATAATTCTTTGCATGACTTGTAGTCAGTTTATTCACATTGTTATCAAAGTCGTAAACATTTAAAGCTGGCAAACAAATGGCAATGCTGATAGGTCGAAAGTTAATCCTTTCAAATAAAGAGATTCATCAGTAGACTTCAAGAAAAAAACCACCTTTAAAATCGCAACTGTGTTTAGGCTGTCGACTCTAGGGGTTTAAGAATGGTAAGAAAAAAGACTTTTCTAACAATTACAAAATCCACAGTGTAAATGGGACTTTACATGTCAAGTACTAGCCAGTAGAAGGTGGACACATTTTTGTTTCCTTGGGTGATAACAGTGTCCCAAATTCCCTTTTTATATTAGGTAAATGGGTGCCAGGAAATTCTATGAAAGTGACCTGCAATGGACTAGCATTATGATAGCCTCTTAGCAAGGCCTGCTGGGCTAGGCATTACCTTTCGTGTTACTGTTGGATTGTGCATGTATGTATATAAAGTAAAGCCGTACTGGAGCCATTAAGGCCCATCAGGCTGATGCTTATCCCCGGTTTCTGTAGCACAAGCGTCTGAGCGTTTTCACTCCCCCTGGACAGGATGCTAGTCTATCGCAGGTTACTTTCCCAGAATTTTCTGGTACCCATTTAATGTTTCCTGGGTCAAGAAGGGATATTGGGACAAGTATCTTTCCCAAGGACACAGACATAGGGCAAGACGGGGATCGAACCCTCAACCTTCTGATCTCTAGGCACTTGCTTTGACACTGAGCCACCATGTTTCCATGCCTGAATGTAAACAAGTATTGATTTGTCCCCACCATATACATGTATAGCCTAGGATATTCATTTCACTGCTATTCAGTTCCTAGAACTAGTTTTCACTTCTTATTTTTATAAAAAATATTTGCTGTAGAATAGAAAAAATATTGTATCTCTGAGTTGATTTCGCAAATGGAATGAAATGTGATTTTAGTATAATCTGATTGAATTTTTTGTCACCATTTGTATAAATGACAAACCCTCCTAAAATATGACAAGATGTTCTATTACTGGGAATCAATTGTATAAGCTTTGAAAAAAATGAAAAAGGGATTTTTTCAAGCTGATATTATTAAAGGTGATAAAGATATACTCTTATAAAGAGCAAATTGTATTTATTAACAGAAAAATTCGCTATAGTATTAGGTACATAAAAAACTTGAAATATTTATGTAATGTTTTTTTTCAAAGGTTAAACACTTAAACTGAACTTTTCTAAGAATCAATTTTGATGACAATGGTTCATAGATTTTTAAATCCTTATTCATAACAAAATGAAATAAAAAACAATAATTATGCAAATACAAATTGTCATGAAAATGAAACCTTTTTCTGTCTTTCAAGTTTGATTTCATTTAGAATAGAAGAAACAGTCATTCAGAAGAGAACATGATAAACGTTAGTGACATAAACACAGCAGAATTACAATAGAAGACTACTAAATGTGTAATATAACTACATGACATTGTATAAGCCAAAAGCTGAACATGTAAGAAAATTGCATACAGAGGGCCTTTAATTGTTCCCGAAATAATATTTGGGTGGTTATCTACTCCTTAACATTCTCAGGAAATGTTCTAACAAGTGAGCTCAAAATACAATTTTACATCCTTTTTGTTCTTCACATTATCACACTGCTTTCCCTTGCAAAAGTCTTCAGAAAGACTAGAAGCTATGACTCTAAATGGTGGGAAGAACCAGTAAATCGGTTATTAGGTTAGGTAAGTTCAAAATTAGATTCTCCAAAGAGTAAGTTGTTCTTGAGTGCTATATATTCTAGCTCCTAGGTAAAAAGATAGAAATATGTGCTACATATCTTTTGGGATATCTTTGGGATAAATGAATTTGACAGCTTTGTACAAAATCGGTCCTTCTTGGTAAAGATAAAGATGGTTGCAGTGATAATGCATGTGTAGGATAATGTCCCTAGATGCACCATTAGTCAATACATTTATCATGCGAGTCCACAAACAAGACGTTAGACTTTTTGTTTTTCAGGCAAGCTCTTTATTCCATAATATAATGTAATATAAATCCATGTGAATTCAATCATCTATCAGGTATAGTTTAACATAATAACAATAAAGTTTTGACTGATCAAAATTTAAAGCTTTCAACTTCTCTGTCTGAAGTCATTTTTTTCAATCTGACCATTAGTGATCATTGTCCACTAGGTGTGGGAGTGTGGCATTGGGGGGAACTGATGTCATATGAGTGGTCAGTTGACCATGCCCCCCCCCCCCCCCCCACTCAGTCAAAATGTTATTGTTATTATATAATGTAATATATAAAGATTAGAAACTTTACAAAAAAAAGAACAAGAGTGGACTGGAGGCCCAATGGTGCATATTTTCAACCATTGATTGCATGTTTCTTTCTTAAAAGTCATCAGAAAAGAAATTTCCAAACATCACTGTGTAAGTTTTAAGCTCCTTGATAATTAATCAGCATACTGGAAGGAATTGAAGTACCTTTTTGTCATTTCAATTGTATGATGTCATTTCATATTTTCTATTTTTGTTGGATGTGTAATGGATAGAAGCCAAACATCTCGATTCACTATTTGTGGCATTACCAATCCCCTAAAGAAACATCCCTGTATAGAATTGTTATATGATATTCCTAAGGAAGCTCATTCACCTAATGTTGACTACTGAATTAAAGGCTTAGTCCTACTTAAATCTAAGTAGTTCATCGAAACTGGCCCCAGGTGTTTGTCCACAGACCCCCCCCCCCCCCCCCACATGTTTCAGAGGGTAAAAAGGGTTCTGATATCTCAGCTACTCTTTGTGAGACCTGTTCTCAGAAATAGAAGTCAGCTACACTAACCACTACAGCATGTAAGTTAAAGCCCCAACATACAGATGGAGGAGATACTATACAGTTTTAATTCAAAGGGAATTAATAACAATAAACAGTCATCCAATAAATGCCAGTTTAACAGTAAATGTTAGTCACTGATGAAAAATATAGCATTGACAAAGGTATAACTATAAGCCACTAATCTTTGAATGATTGACATATTGAAAATACCAACTATGATAACAGCTTAGTCTATTGGCTAGTTCACCATGAGCCTGGTTATAAAGTTTTTCAATTTAAAGCGCTGTATTCATATACACCAGTGACTTTAAGAGTTTGTGGGATAAAGTATAGGGTTGTAGTATACCAATTCCTCACAAATGAATACACCGCTTTAAAGAAGATCCCACCACCCTTAAAGCAATTTGTCTGAAATGTGTTGGGGCTTTAAGTTCAACAGACTTTGGAAACTAAATAAAGAGTTGTTGATTGTGACAAGTGAGGCAATTTTAAAGGAAATGGCTTTGAAGTGATTTAGGAAATGAACTTTTACCAAAATCAATAAAATGACAAAATGATGAAATTCAGTTCTTTTTTCTTTTTTGGTATGAATAAAAAAGGTTACAAAAAGAATCTTATTACTTGTAGTGCACGTCAGTGTCTCGATTTGATTTCAATGGAAACTTGTTGGGATATCTTAGAATTGAACTTGAAGTAAATTGATTTGAATTCTTCAGTTTTTACAACAAAGTAGCAATTGTAGTGTTGGTGTGCCCACACAAGTGAGGACTAGCTAAGGTTATGTTTATTCCTATATACATGTACAAAAACAAATAGTATCCAATTTGCCTTTCTCAAGTGAAAACAGTGAGTGAAAGGTAACTAGCTAATTTGTTGATGTTATAAGAGTAGTGTTTCAAGTTGTCATGGTGAAATCGTTTTGGCTGAACTATGAAGTCCACTAGGAGTTTGTAATTCCAGAAGAGGAGGCTACTGAAAATTTAATTGCTCCCTCTGGTAAGATTACCAGGAACTAGCTAACTTATCCATATCAAGTTTAATTATTCAATCAACCATATAGCCCTAGGGATACCTCTGTTGCACCCACTGACATATTCTATCTTTGTCCTTGTATGCCATCCCCCCTCTCATCACCTGTATTGCTAACATATATCTTCTGTTCATTTCTTTCTTCATTTTTTCTGTACCCCCTCCCCCTGAGTCTATCACACACCCTGGTCCTCATCATTGACATTATCTATTTGTCTTGTCTTTCTTTTTGCTTGAGATAACCAACTGCATAGCATGCCCAACTGTTCATGCCATGCTGGTTGTACAGCAAGTCGTCTTAACTTAAGGTAGCGGAACAAGTTAAACTCTCCTAGTTCCTAGTAACAATTTGAGCTAGAAGCTCATTTGCCACTTTCATTACCCATTCTTGACCAGTTAACGTTTATAATTATTTTTTGTTTCAGCACTTCATTGTGTACATATCAATATCAATGATTAAAGGTCAATTTCCTTTATACAAAATATTTAAAAAATCAAAAAACTTGACAAAATATTAATCAACTCCTTCAATTGTTAAGATATTAAAATAGAAAAACAATCTCAATTATTAACATGATTCAATTTTTGTTAGAATTTTGTGATTTTTGGATTTTTTTCTGTGGGAAATTGCTCAAGAATAAAGTTGTGGTTCAGAAAATATATGATTTGGATAGTTTTTTTCTAATATTTTGTAACTGTTCACTCATTATTGCGATCTTGTTTCGCTACCCTAACGAAGGCTTCAACTCTCAAAAATGCAGTCATTAGGAAATATACTAAGTTGCCATTGTCAAAAACATCATCACTTGGCATGTATTAGATCCATAAAAATTGTTTTTAACAATACATTGTTCTATGTTATGACATCATATTTACATTAAATACCTAATTCCTTCATTTTTCATGTCTTTGTGATGCCCATTATCCTCCCTGATTCATGTTAATTACTATACACAGAAAGAAAATCATAATTATGATTAGGCTCTTTCTGTAAGACATTTCAGCGAAGGATAAAAAAACATAGGGAGAAAGGAAGAGGAGGAACATTATTGACATGCTATTTTATTCATTCATAGGTATATCATGAGAGACTAGGACTTTTACAAACACAACCATTAATATATTTATATCTCCCTCCAGTTTACAGTAAGTAAATATATCATAACAGATTCAAAGTACTTCTTCACAAGGTGGCGCAAGAACTAGTCAGTGTTTGAGGTTTGGGCTTGCCCAAATGGACAAGCCAAGTTTATTAAAGTAATATAAAATTATGTCCCTTAAAGTTAAATAGCAAATAGCTTTAAGGGAATTATATTAACCAAAAACTGACATAGGGCGCTACAAAGGCCATATATACCAAAAACAAGTTTTGCTTATTCAAGTCAGCCATCAACTTTCACACATTTCTTGGTGTAAAATTAATGCATCATGTTTTTTTATATATAATTTCATAACACAAAACATTACCAATTTTTAATTCTAAGAGTGTGAGATGATCCATGCTGGTAATATACATGTATAGTGATGAATCTGAAAAAAATGCAGACGCCTAATGGTTTATATATGAAAATTAGTCTGAAATAAATAGGTGTGTGAATGAGACACTTGCATGATATTTTACTTCAGTAATACACTTATTATTTTGTAGTATTGAGTGTGCATGACTGGTGAATAATCAGCAGAGGCTCCACCTTGTTGTGCTGGTATAATTTGATTTGTAATCATTTATTTCCAAAATCAACAACTATGTATGTTTCTTTACACTATAGATGTAATAATGTTTCTTTTTTCATGGTTTCATACAAATATTGTTCTTTCAAAATTGGAAAACTATGATAATTATGTTACCAAAAATATCTTTGGTTCCAAAGTCCTAAAAAGGTTAATTATTTTTTATTGGAACCAAAGTTTTGTGAAAGAATTCTCACCTCATAACATTACGTTTCATCCTCTCCTAGAGGGCTTAATTGATCACATGTTCCTCAAAACTTTTCTTCCAATGAGATATAATTAACCTTATGATAATATAGCCTACATAACAATTTACATTAATTTTTTCCTTTTCCATTCCTTTGAAAAGAGCCTATACAACAAAATTATTTGTTAAAAAATACTGTTGATAGAATGTATAGAATTAGAAGAAGATTTTGGAATCTTATCATGTTTCATTTGAATTCATTATGGAACCCGAAGCAAATGATTTCATATCCAATCATATTACTTTCTTCACAATGTTACTCTAGTCTCAGGTGCTGAAAACATACACATTAACTCCATGAATGCTGTTCCTAAATTAGCCATTGCAGTCCATATGAATCTCAAATGGCAATTCTTTTGACATTCTTAACAATTGAAAATTGAAAATTTTAGAAAAACATTTCATATTACTAATTAGATTAAGTTTTTATGCTTATTTAAGAAGCTGAGAAAGGTACAAATGACTATGAGTAATTGCTTGTATGTCTGTTTTGGAGGGGTTCAGTGTGGAACTTTTAATACAAGAAAATGTTACTTTTTTCTTTATTTTGTAAGCATGTTTCATTTTCATTTTCATTTATTTTCTATTTTTTCAGCAATTTAACGTGACTTTTACATGTATAACAAATTGAAATATAATTTAGTTATGTTCATAAAAAAGGTGTTAAAATATACATGACATGCTTTGAAATTTCTGACATCTGTTCTATTACAAAGAATAATTTTTCACATTCTTGGAAAACAATCTACAAAACCAATTCATATATTTTTTGTTTAATTGTCAGAAAATAAGATCAATGAAGATGATACCAGATGTGTTATGTGTGAAAAAAAGGCCAAAAATATCCCTTAGGCCATTCCAACTTGATAAGTTAGTTGATGGATGCAGCAATTTTTTGCAAATTATATTTTTTAAAGGCAACAAAATCAATCACACACGTAGTAGTCTTGTTTACATACATTTTCAGCTTGTACACGATAACTATAAAGAGGTTATTTGTACAATAAAAGATATTTGTGCACACTTCATATGAATCCAAACGCCTTGATTCTACTTTAAAAGCTGAGGGAACATGATGTATGTTACGTTAAGAGAAAAAAAAGAACTAAAAATTGAGCCGGCTGGGCCAATATTTTAGACATTTAAAATCATCGACCAACTCATCAATTTAGAATGGCCTTAATCTTTATTAATCTGTTCAGAAATATACCAATATTATGTAAATTATCAGCTCTCTATGAATGACGATTTCAAACCGCATATCTTTTGTGTTGGACTTTATCATTATTTTATATACATACTGTGCATAAGGAAAGTTTTGCTTTCAAAACTACTATTATAATTTATATTTATGACGATTGTATTCGTTCTCATGTTATTATTTTGAATTAGCTTGTGTCAGTTTGAACTTATAATAGTGGACTAATATTTATACATGTATCTTCAAATGTCATGCACTATATGACTTTGATAGTGACATATGATAAGATAAAATCAGTTTCATTTTTCAACATTTTACCACTTTAATATTTTCTTCTTCATGCCATTTGTCCTTTTCAAATTAAATGATTACGAACTATGAATTAATAGGCTTATTTCTGAAGAAAAAGATCATATTCGTGTCTCTTTAATAATAAAAGCTTTATTTCTTGAGGGTAAAACCTTTACAACATGAGCCATTGATTTTCAAAGGGCCCTGTTCGTGTCTCATACACACACATAACTTTTTTTCAGACTCATAGCTGTTTACTACCAGAATGGCTCATCTCACACTTAAACAAAAATTTGTGATGTTTGGTGTCATTAGTGATATTTAGTGGTCAACACTAGCCTAAGTGGTGCCTATATGTCGCTAATTAGTGTTGCAATTTTTCCTCTATTAGTCTATATTAGTGGAAAATAGCAACACAAAATCATGATACTTTTGTACCAGTAAATCTATAAAGTGTTGACTCCATTTTACTACTAGACTAAGACTAGATATCATAAACAACACAACACATCACTATTTTATCACAGAGTGCATAATGAATACTTAAAAAAAGCCACAACAGATTCTATTATTAGATCAAACATTTTTTCCTACTTAGATGGGTGATTGTTTAATCAATAAATGCTAGCTAAGAAAGTAAAAAAAAAACCACCCTCCAAATAACAAAAGCTGAAACAACAGAACAACAAAGTGCACCATGCTGTTTGAGTGATATCAAATTGTAGGTAAGGATGTCGTTACTAGGATGTAAGCCAAAAATCATATATTTTGTTATTGAAATAAAGGATTCTACATCAGAACAAAAGTTTTTTTTGAGGATAATTACCTTACCTCATAACGTTTCGACCTCATTCTTGAGGGCTTGATCACATGAGTGGTCACTCAACTGAATATATGTCCCACTCATGAAATTGTAAATTGAGGGGAAGCAGGTATCCTTGGTCTCTGTTAATTGTGAGACCCTTGATCTTTTAAGAAATATAGATGGCCTGAGCGGGACATTATACAGTCAAGTGACCAATAATGTGATCAAGCCCTCTAGGGTGAGGTCGAAAGGTTATGAGGTAAGGTAACTTATCCTCAAAAAAACATTTGTTCCAATGTAGAATACGAATATTGGAACCAATAACTTATTTGCTTTTTTTAGCATAAATTTTAGTTGAAAATAATCATTTGGGACATATGCTTGCACATATGAAAAATACCTCTTAGAACTAGGCTCCCACTTGTACATTCATAAGTTCCTGGAAATATATTTTTGAAAGGAAATTGAGAAAGTTTGTCAGGACAAATTGCCTGAAACCAAAGATGGAAAAGAATGAAGAGAAATGTAACGATCAGATTTCTAGTACTGACAATTCTCTGGGGTCTAAAGTTGGACTAAAGCTGTCACAATCATGGAATGCAATACATTTGCTTGTAATTGTGGGATAAATATAGCCATAACATCAGGAAAATTATAGAGAAATGACTGCTTAGAAACAAGTATAAGACAAATTTAAAAGGAATATTAATGATTAGACAATAATTTGGATCAGGTTAGTCTGTCTCAGAAATGGATAACTTGATACATTATAAGCTACAATATGGCATCACTCAAACTTCAGTGTTACCTCTAATAAAATGGATATTAAAGCATTGTATTCATTTGTGAGGAATTGGTATACTACTACCCTATACTTTATCCCACAAACTCTTAAAGCTACTGGTGTAAATGAATACAGCGCTTTAAACTGTAGATGTATTCCCCTTAACGTCCAACTTTAATTATTCAACTCTTGAAATACAAATTTCATATAAAGTGCCTCAAAAAAGTTTAGTTCATTTATTCTTATCTTACTATATATAATGCACAGATGAGCTTATACATAAAACTATAAAAACTCTTGAAATGCAGATGAATTGAAAGATGAAAAATCAACTTCCCTGCAGTAGCTAAAGAAAGAAAACGGTTTTATGTCATAAGAATAGAGAATATAAAATTGTAAATTGATACGTTTGTTGTTTATGGGATTGACAATTGTCGTGTTCAAATTAATAGTTGGGTGTCAACACGACCTTTTGACAACACAAGCATTTGTCTTGAATTCTCAATGAATGCTGGCGTAGAATTTTAGTATTTGGACAAAATCTACTTCATATTATTTAGAAACATAATATGATTATAACGACAGAAGATATGGTAAGTCAAAGGACACTACGACAAATCTGTGTGATATGATTGAAAAAACAGTTCTACTTAAACGTTTTATTCTTGTACTTTCACAGGGAAAAGTGCGCAATATCAAGGATGATATTTTTAATAATTTGATTCACTGCTCTATCACTTGCATGAATACTTGCAAAAGTGGTCAATCCAAATAATGATTATAGTTATTTGTATCTGTAATTCTTTCAGATTTGTATCAGAGGTTAACATAAGGATTTTTTTGCAATGTCCCAGCCTCCCAGGCCTGTTAGAAAAACAACTACAGGTCCACAATCAAAATGTACATCCGTATTTTTGATACACTGTCCCAACCTATCTCCCCTGTGAACATTTTTTTTAAATATCTGGGACATAGGAGAAACAGTCCACTGTCCTGTATGGACCCCCCAACAGTTAGAACCTAGGGGTCTGCCTTGTTCATCTAGGGGTCTCAGACTTGCAGTCATTCCCTTATGTCAATCCCAGTTTATGTTGTATATCATATCATTCAAATGAACTACATCCTGTAAGTCTTTTAAAACTATACAAGACCAGGCAGATGCACCCTGTGGATATAACCTATGGTTAGAAATTATATTTTTTATTGTGAAGTAAAACAAAAGAGATTTACTAGTCTATATAATTCCATTGCTCTAAGTCTTCTTTCTTAAAAGTTATTTTGAACTAGTAAACTCAATTAGAAAGTTCACTAGAAAATTAACCACAATTTAACAACCTATAATGATATACATGTATAATTGTATCTGATTAATGAATGTATTCTGTACTTCATTAATCAAATTTTTAGAGTAATTATCTGATAGCTTTAAGATAGATAGTAGACCATCCAAATAAATGGTAGCATTGACCTACATATTTGACATCATTTATAATGCACATCTTTTTCAGGGCTGTCAATTTTAGCTAAATGAAATGAGTGAGATTTTCACTTAAGTAACCCTAAGATTTCAGAGTAATTATCTGACAGCTATAACCCCTACATTAATACCCTGAAGATGAATATGTACAATATTTGACCTCATTGTAATATTATGGTAAAACTCAAACTAACAAAAAGTTGACTACTAAATATACCAGAAAGTATGCATGTTTTGCAAGATATACATAGGGAATGATTAATTACATAAAAGACAATAAAACAAAACCAGAAATTGATTCTAAAGAAACGTTTGTATGTATCTATCAAAAACTATAATGATGATGCTTTTTTTTTAAATATATATATCTAAAAATTAAAAAAGTTTCATGCAGCTTTAAACAATGTTTTAATTTTTTTCACTTTTTTGGTTGTTATTTTTATATAATTACACAAGTGCAGAGAAAATTGAATAATATCAAACCATAGTGAGTGATCTCCTTGAGCCAAAAGTATATACTTTCATAACATTATTTTCATTGAAAAAAAACCAAGTAGACCCTCCCATAAACTTATTGTAAAGTCATTTGATCC
>JAVSBT010026454.1:0-18503 GCA_033118115.1 Pharyngocirrus eroticus
TAAGACTCACAAGGTCTGGAAACCAGGACCAGCCACAAGGAGATTCTACCACAGAATGGTACAGAAGATCAAGGCTACCAAGAAGGCTAAAGAAGATCAAGAGCCTTTGATTCAGAAGGATCCAGAGGCCATGGTTCAGACAGCATCAAGTCAGGAACACTTTTACAGGCTTGATTGACTTAGCCCCTGAAAACAAAAACGGCCCTTTTCAGGGCCCCCCACATCATCCAAGAGATTCTATATATTTGGCATTCTTAAAAAAACGATTTCTTCAAGTTTTCAAGAGTTGCTTATATCCAGTTCAAGAGGAAACAATTGAACATTCCAATGCTTTCACTATTCAAGGAAGGATGGGGGTCTTTTTACTTTTTTTGATATGCCAGGACATTAGTCCCAAATCCAAATGTCAACAGGAATAATGATATAAAGTATATATCTTAGGCACATGGACATTCTTAGCCACGATATAATAACACTTAAATTTCTCTGCATTTGTTTAAACAATATTTCAGAAAATGGACAATATTATTATCTTATGACTTGTAGGTTTGCATATTTCCAACATGAGTAGTTATAAATGTAACTGTATCAGAGTGAGTGAGCTGTTAGTCACGTCATGTCATGTTTGAGAAGTTCCATGAATGGATGTATGGGTGAGGTGTTTCACAGCCTGTGAAAGAACAATAGCTTAGGAAGGGGCTAAAACAAACAATTTGATTTTCTCCATTGGTCCATTTAGTGTCCGGTTATATTCAGGACAAAAAACATAAACGAATATCACACTCCTCTTCCAAAATAGAAAAATAGATCACAAACCAAACTCATTTTCTTTTATGATAAAACTTTTTTTTTCTTTTATTGGGCTTTTGATAGATGTAATTATACTATCATACATACTGAATTTATTAAATTATTAATTTATTAAATCTGATATTTAAAGGAGGCTGAACCATTCAGCATACTGATCTTCAATGGGGCCCTCCATCAGACATATACATTCATACTTTCTTTCACTCACATAATAAAATAATATGTTATAAAAAAATTACACAAAAGGAACTATACACAATTTTTTTACACTTTTACACTAAAAATAAACACATGGTTAAAACACAGCAAAAAAGAACAGAATCATAGAAATTTATTTTAATTATATTTAAAAAGATATTTTTTTTACCACTGATTTAAACAAGTTGAAAGATGTGGAAGATTTTGCTGATGATGGCACTTTTTTTGTAAAGAACTGAGCCACAGTGTGCAAAGCTAGACGTCATCTTTTTTTCTGAATGAACTACAGTTAACGCCTGTCATGATTTGATATGAAAATCTCCAACATCTCGCATTGGCAATACTTACTTCTTCATAGCATAGTCTGCTACATGTTTCCATTGTACATCAGATGGCACTTTGATAGCAGTTACCGTTGGCAACCTTGCAGCCTAGAGAAAACAAGGAACAATTTTAACACTAGAGCTAGAGGGATGACGTTTATTCAATAGGATACCAGCACAAACAGGTGGCGCCTCTGCATAATTTTAATGGCTCATGTGCCAACACTTTTACATGGCTAGAACAATTCAAGAAAGACCAAATAGATCTAGGGGTGAAGATTTTGAATGTGCCAAAGACAAAAAAAATTGGAATATTAGAGTGAGGCGTGCTATGTCAGAAGACAGACATACAGCACCATCTATATATATGTGCACTTACTAAAGTCATGTTCATTACCCTTCTGCACTTACATGAAGGTAAGTACAACATATATCTACTCCATTCTCAGAAACAAAGACACACTTACAACGTCTTCAACATATGGTTCAAGCCCTATCTTTGCTAGTCCTGCCCAAAATTTCTCTGCACATTCTCTGTGCCTCTTCCAACTTTTTTCCAAACCCTGAAACAAAAATGCACGAAAAAATGTAAGATTTTAGATTTTAAATTTAAATGCTGATATTGTAGCTATAGAATAGATTTACAGTAAAGTTTTATAGAGATAAAAGAAGGCATAATATGTAACTCAAAAATACCAGTTAACCAATCTCTATGAGCTAAAAAAAAACCACGTAGCATTGTTTTGAATCACCTACTTTGTCACCTACATAAGACAAATGACATTGTGAATATCAGTATAAGATATTCACTAATATTTTCTATTACCTCTTCAGACAGTATTGCCAGTCCTTCCCTGAGTGCATACATATTGTTAATGGGACCCGTATGGTGGTATTTTCTTGGTGTATCATCACAACCCCAATAATTTGCAAGCCAATTCATATCAAAATAAAAGGATGGCACTTTGGTTTTCCTGTTTTTAATCTTTAACCTACAAAAAAATAGCCAGTGTATCAAAGTATATGTAAGACATTGTAAGATTACTTGCTTACTGGATTTTTATTCTAAAACCTGTGTAAAATTCACATAATTATGAAGCACATACCAAGCAGATTCACTGAATGAGATAGGACTGGCCCCTGGTGGACAACTCAAAACCTTTTGAGATCCACTGTAGAGAGCATCAATACCTAGAATAATAAATAAGAATCAAGGTATCAAATATTTGTTTAAAAAATTCAACAGAACATTAATCTAGTATAAAAATGCAGCATTTCTCAAACAAATACAGATTGATTTGTTTTCATAAGAAAACTAAATGTTGCCACCAGGAGGCTCTCTAGACTAGTTAGTATACCCTGTACAAGTACAGTATATATCTAAAAAATGACAAATGTTTACCCCATTTGTCCATGTATAAAGGAACCCCACCCATAGCAGCAACTGAATCAACAAGTAGAAGACAATTATATCTGAAAAATAAGAAACATAACTTTGGTTATACAGATACACACTTCAATAAAAATTCTAAGACTAGCCAAGGTATATTGATTCCAGTATGCACATTACTGGTGGTCCAGGCGGATTAGACTGTTCTCTCCCAATGACATAGTTTAGTGCCGTCTGCTTGAATTGTGAATGATTAAACTGTCTACTTATGGACATTTATGTCAGTGATTGAAAAAATAATGTCAATGTATTGTGACTCTTAACTTTCACAAAACAAAATAAAAAAATGGATCACTTGTCACTGATAGTCTCATACAGCGAGACTTGCACACCAAATTTACCTGTGACAAAGATCTCCCATGTTTTCAAGTGGTTGAAGTGTTGCCCCTGATGATTCTCCATGTGTCAGAAACATAAGTTTTGGTGAATGTTCTTCCAAACCCTTCAGTTGAAAAGAAATAATGATATTGAATTTTAACATTAAATTCACAAATATCAACACATAAACCATTGTTTTGATCTCAAAAAGCAAAAAAGGCAATTTTAAGAGTGATGTTACTTGTTGACATTTCTATAATAATTGTTGATTTGTCAAAATGCACAAACCACAAACCTTTTGTACGTCTTCCTGTGTAAAAACTTGACCCAAAGGTTTTGTAATTTTTCTCACATCAGCACCTTAGAAAAGTTGGGGGAAAAAGGTACATTCTATAACATATGTCAATGATGGATAAAACTAAAACAAATTAGTTGTTCTGGTTGAATTGAATAATTGGTATATATATTTCTCTCTGATATTCTGTTCTACACATTTTTCTCTCCCATAATTACATATTTTTTTCCCATTTGATACCCTTTTCAACACATTTACTCACCATTTCTTTCAGCCATTTCTCCAAACCTTTCACCCCATAGTCCATTGCAGCCAACAAGTACAACATCACCACGTTCAATAAGGTTACAACAGGCTGTTTCCATGGCACCGTGACCTTTAAATGATAAGGTATCAACATCATAAACAATGTAAAAGTAATGGAGTTTATAAATTTCTACAGAAAAAAAGAAGTTTCATTCCCAGGTTCGAAATACCTCCAAGTTCTTAATTTATCAACAATTGATCATACATGTATTTCAACATAGGGACTGACACATTTAAGTTAGTGTTCGTTAAAATTGTTTTTCCTACAGCTATCTAATTTTTTATGTAATCATGAAGACCTTTTGAACGGGTCAACCTGATTTTGATTATGCAGTAATTTACCTGCTTAATTGCAGTCACTGAGAATTGGAGCATGTATTCCCTGATCTAAATTTATGATTTATGATTAAAATTGCATACTAGTATACTATACATCACTATTTTGCCCAAATATGCAACCATGGGTAGGAAAAAAATTAAAGACTTTTCATTGATCTACATAGTGGACAACATAATTCTTCTTTCTATTTGAGTCATGCAATAGTATTAATATGTTTGTCTGTGTCGGGTTGTTTGTGTATGTCATGTAATGTATATAATTATGTATGTCTTGTAAGTATGGATGGACCCATGGATAATAGAAGACCAGCTTTGCTGATCATGCTTTTAAATATATTTACCAGTGGCTGACACAGCTAGTGTGATTTTGTTTGTTGTTTGAAATGTATACTGGATCCCTTCCTTTATATCATCCATGATCTAGAATAAAAGAAGCCTTGATTATGTAGAAGGTTTTTGCCAATATTGGTGTAGAATTACACTTACAAGTTACACTCAGGTACAGATGTTGATTTGCAAATTAAACATTTAATCCTTATCTTAAAAACAGGAATACAACACTTACTTATAGAATCTAAACAAATCACTTCTTTTTTTAAAACAAATATCTGTCATGAATGAATGATAAAAGGTGCTGTATCATGTTCCTTAACCTACTTTGGTAAATTCGGGATGGAGATGTCCCAAAAGAGGTTGTCCAGCTGCATCTAAAATTCTCTGAGGTGCGTTTGCAGGCCCGGGACCAGAAAGCAGTTTCCTCGGAATAATCATCGGGGCCATCAAGGATCTTGGTGCGGGTATCATTTTGAGTTGTCAGTGTGATAACAAGCCTAGAAGAAGAGTAAAAATATGGTCGATTCTGTATCTCGATGCAACCACTAACAGAGTAAAGGTTCACATGACATGACATGTCAAGGACGGTGACCTCTTAATTGAGAGTAAAATATGTCCCTTGTATTTTTACTTAAATATGAACAATAGAGTTTTGATTCATAATGAATAGATTATCATTTTTTTCTGCATAATATCAAAGCTAATTTACTTATTTTGTTATTGTTTGAAGAGATACAAATGCCAATGATAAAGAAAAATAGGTGGTTGTATTTTTCTCAAGACGTGACGTCACCCTAGTAAACAAGGGGAGAAACTTCCAAAGAAACTTCTGTCAGGTGACTAAACTTTTTATTTTTTTTACTAAATTAAGTTTTGAAACTGAATAATGTTATTTTCAGGTAGGCTTTAGACTATGCAACCATTACCATAAATCAAGCATGACCAGTAATTAGGAAGTACATACAGTATTGTTAATTGTCATTCTCCTATATTAATATCATAATGAATTGTAAAGTTCAACAGTACGGACGTCTCTTCACCTCAGGGGAAACTCCAAAATAATTGTTGGCCCACATATCTTTTTGGATAAAGTGTATACAGGAAGCTTCGTGTGAAACAACTTTTGATAAAAACGTCGGTTAGTCGGTGCATTAGATTTGCATACGACACTTTAGTGAAAAGGTATGTACAGAAAAGTTATGAACTATGATACTTGATAGTTGAAACACATTATTATTGTGTCTTCTGCTACTGCTAGGCTCACTCATCAGACACAGGATAATGAGTCTGAGGTTTCACTTTCATGCTGTAGGTTTATGTTGATTACTTTTCTCATTCGTTTGAACTGCAACATTAAAGTCTGAAGATTCAAAGTGGGTTATTTTTTTAGATGCTAAGTCATTTCTTTTTGGAAGGAATTTGCACTTTGTCTGTTCAGCAATTTACTGTACACATTATGTGCATAGTCATAGCTAGAGGCTCTCATATTAAATTGTGTAATATTGTTCATAGTAGACATCAACTTCATAAGTAAAGTGTTAATAATGATTTAAAGCCTTGGTTAATGCAATACAATTAAGTAATCATTTTAACAAGGTTGCATCGCATACCAATAACATCACGTCTTGTTCGCATTATTTATCAAAATTTCTAACATATGACGATATATGCATTTATATCCTGTATAAGATAAAAATGTACTTTGAAACATTTGAAGTACCTTTGCAGAGCTTTTTTATGATTGTGTAACTAGTTATGATTTAGTTTACCATATAGCGTTTAACTACCAGGAATAAAAGGAGAAGAAATGAAAGTCTAAATGAAATGACCTATATAAGTTCTACTTTATTTGCAGGTTATCCTAGAGAGAAGTTAGGAATATAATGGCCTGATTTATGTACTATTAAAAAGGTGGGACATAACACAATCATGGCTACCGATGAAGGCAACCAGGAGACAGGGATGCAGAATGCCTATAGCATTGCAGATTTGCAAGGGATCTTAGATGATGACGAGGAAGATATTGAAACAACAAATGTAAATGATAAGGAAGAGAAACATGAAGTAAAAAATCAAAGTTCACCTGGATTGCAAAATGGATCAAACAAAGAAAATCTTGGCACTAGACCAAAATCTTCTTTTTTGCATGGCGGTAACTGGAGAAAAACGGATAGAAATGAAATAAGTGAACAATTGCCAACTGTATCAGAAATTTCGAGTAAAGACATTTTGAGACATAAGTCGAATGATAGTGATGTGTCTAGAGAACCTGAACCAACTCATAGACAGTCTGGGCAAAATGTGGACATTAGCAGTGGGTCGTATGAAGAACCCGACCCAGACACGCCATTTTCAAGAAAACCTATTTTGAGGAAGACAAATAAGAACAAAAAGTTTCTAGATGCAACATCAAGTGATACGAGTAGAGAGACTGTGTCTTCAGATTTGTTCGAAAATGACATTTATGATGGCACAGGATCCGGCAGTAGTACCAGTTCTGCTAGTGTGCAGCGTGTAAGTAGTGACATTTCTGGGAGATATTTTGTTGACGGAGCGGAATACAGAGACGTCAAAGAAACAAAATTACCTCAAATAGAAGGATCTACAGAAGAAAATAAATACTTGCAATTGTATGACATCAAACCAGGAAATCAAGACATGGAATACATGAATTCAGCAGAGTTGAGTCTCACAAATGAATATGGAACAGTAGGGAGTTGGAGTAAGGAAGGTTCGTTTAACAATCAACGTCTTAAAGTTTTGCCAGACATAAATCCACAAAATATGCCTAAATTGAGATCAGTTTCTGGTAAGTTTCAACAATTTGAAATATTTTCCCCTGGCTATGAAACACACCAGTTAAGGCATGTTCCTAAAAAGCCTGCCAAACCAGCACTGCTTTCGACATGGGAATCCCCTTCCTTGCTAAGTAAGTTTCCACCCTACCCCCCCTCTCAATTTTTCCAGGCTTATAGCACATATGGAAGCAAGACTATAGTAAGATTTTGAGTTTATTTTTCTTTGACTTGCATAGATATTTAGCTGTTAGAAATTAGAAATTTTACAAATGATTTTTTAAGCATCTAATGCCCAGTATAAGGTTAGTCTTTAATCCTAGGTTAGATTAGCTTTGATAATCCAGTAGGTGGATTAATCAAAGATAATTGTCTGCATTGTAGCCTTTTGTTTAAATTTCTCTTATTCATTGAATGCATGATTTATCTAATCGTGATCTTAATATTGATTTGCTCCCTAACACCACGAAAGTATAACATGAACTAAAGCACAAAGGTTAAAATTGAAAAGAAGGAACACATCTTAATCACAACAATTCAACTCATTGTGTTTACTATAAGAATAAGGCCTGTTTTTAAATAATGTTTTACATTTACCAAATTTAATATGTGGCCTTATTACTTATTTACTATCACTGTAAAAGTAACAATGCTCCAGGGCAATGCTTGTAATTCAATCAATCAAACCAAGGAATACAAACTAAATGTTGATGTCATCAATCATGTTTTAAACAAGTGTCATTTTAGACAGTTCTTAGGAAGTTTAAAAAAAATCTGTAGTTGCTTTAGATAGGAAGAAAGGATGTTCCTAAGGCAAAGAGCAGAATAAGGAAAACTTCTCCCCTTGTACCTTTTTTTTCCTTGTGTCTAACGATGCTGGGCTTTAAGATGTAAACCGTGCAGGGCCTTTAAGGTGTAAAGAATGGCTTTGTTTTAGAATTGATTGGACATTCATGTATATTAGGAACCTGTGGAGATATTTCTTTGCTGATGAATACTGTCCTAACATGGGGTCTTCGTTAGCATTCTGGCACATCTATTTTGAAGTAACTGAATGCAGGTTTTGGGAAACCATGTAAAAACATTACAATAATATGCACTGTTGGCAATAACCATGCATCATACATGTAGTTGAATGAGATAATTATAATTCATCAGAAAACATTTATTCATGACCTTTTTGCCATATTTTTGGGAAGCATCTCAATATCTGTATAGTGGAGTTTTGACCAATGCTAGATTGAATTATGACATATACTGGGTGACCCCAATTCTGTAATTGTAAGCAATTTTTTTGAGAGGGATATTCTATATTTGAGATGACAACTCAATAGAATGTGCCAGCTGACAAGAAAAACTATTCCTCAATCATAGTGTAACTCTGTACTTAGTGTAGTTTATGATATAATAACATGATGTTTACATAGTAACCTATTTTTTCGATGACACCTAATACCTGGCCACGATCGTCATTGATTCTGATATCTAAATTATTATGACTGGATTTTTTCTTTGCGTAATTGCTCAAAAATAAAGTTGTGGTTCAGAAAATATATAATTTTGATAGGGATGTCTCTTTCATTTTAGGGCTGTAGCCTATACAGGAATGGATTGAAAGCCCAATGGCTTTTTAATGGTGAAAGTCTTGTTAAGATATATTATTTTATAACATTTCTGTAATTAAAAGAAAATACTTTCTCTTATTCAGCTTTTGCCTCATTTCTATACTACTATGATTGCTTATTATTGTTCAAGTTATTATGGCTCACACCTCTTATTTTTATCATAGAAATATTACACATACTTGTACATGAACAGTCCCCAGTATTATGTAATCCAAAGTCTTTAGACATTAAAACTGTTTTGTTGTATCACACCATGAATGAACAAAGAGTTTCCTTCCTGACATGCATTCATGAGCTGTTCCTTCACTATAATTTTGGAGACAAAAGATATTAATATCCTTGTTCGCTATTTCCGTTTGGAAATTTTATTAAAGTTCTTTGAACATGAACATTATGTAACATTGACTTTATTTAGTTCAATTACAAAAAGTAAATAATGAGTCAATTTGTCATACTATTGTATCATACCGCTACTGGCTCTAGGCTCTAGGCTCTACTAGATTTCTATTGTGAATCGTGTTGAAGTTTTTATCTTATTACATACAGTGAAACCTGGCCTAATGACAGCCCCACTTAGAGGACCACCTTGCTATTAGGACTCTAAAAAGTCTGCCCTAAATTCAGTGAGACCTCCATTCTGAACTTCTCAAGGGAAACCACCTCGCTTTTAAGACCACTTTGAGCCTAGTCCCTAGTCCTAGTTAGGTTTAACTGTACTACCATATTATAAGTCTTGCAACAAGAGCTTTAGAATGTAAGTTCTGCCTGCACTCTGTGAAAATAGTTAACTTATACCAAAGATAGTACATTAACATATTCATATATATTCTTTGCTTATACCTTTTCTAAAAAATAATTTGGTTATTTTACAAGAAAGTAAAACGTTTACTTCCAAATTAGACCTTTTTCAATTCAGAGAACTACTTGGGATTGACGGACAAATTCAAGTTGTCATGCAGCCTCCAAGCCATTTCCTCTAACAAAAACATTAACTTGACTCATTTCCCATAATTATGTACATATGTCCGAGTGCATGTCATGTACCAGGGTTATATGAACTTGTACAGCATAATAAACAGGATATAAATTAAGTTATTGAATATACATGTAATATCTTCTTTTATTATATTTTTGCTTATTTTACATTATTAATTTGTACTATTCATTTCCATGGATCATCTGACTATTTTTTTTTAACTTTTATATATTTATGAACCTTTTTACAACAATATTATAGGCCCAAAATGAAAAGTAAAAATGTTAAATTACCCTTAGTTTTATTCCAACCTCAGTTTATTTGTAGTATGTGTACACTCTTCTGGTAGCGTTTGGCTGTGACTGTGATAAGAGACTCCATTTTTAATAGATTTTAATCAATTGAAACCCTCTTTTCAAACCATTCTGGATAGAAATGACTTATTTATTAGGTTTATAGTTGCTTCCAGACACACTTTTTACTTGAGAAGAAAAGGGTTCAAATCAATTCGAAAAAGTGTGTCAAACCGTGGTCAATGATTTGCCCAGCTAACAAGAAGACAAACCATCTTGATATATTGTTTAATATCAATTTGAATTAAATATTTCAGGTTTACACAAAAGCCCGATCACAGATGCTGATATTTATTCTTCCGTGCATGCTCCAATAAGTCCTAACGTCAGAGAATTTCCAGATGAAGATGATGATGATTATGAAGATGTGGATTCACTTGGATCATCTGATTTTGATTCTTTTGATGAATTTGAAGAAAGTACAAGGTCTTCATCAGGAACAGCAAGTCGGTCCTCAACTGGTAAGTATACAAAATATTATCTAGAATTGGTATTTTGTCAGTGGACTAGTCAGACAGTTATTGAGTATGTATTGAACCCTTTTTCTTCGTTGTTACATCAGTCAAGGCCAAACAAAATTACTCTCTTGTTTCTGATTACCACTTAATTTTTATTCCAGCTCACCAACTTGTGTCTCATTCTGTAATATTTCAGTACTTTATCGTGATAATATCAACCAGAGAACATTCTATTTCAGTGCATATGGATAAAGCGTGTTGTTCTGTGATATTTTTTCGCCTTTTGTGACCTACATGTAATTTATGATTGAGAGAGGAAATTATTAAAGCAATGTCAACTACCACAATTTTTGCACCAGCTCTGATTTTCGTCTGCTGCAAGTTGGCAATCACATGTGTGTTATTCATATCCTGATAAAAAGTTCAAAACTGTTTTATCATGACAAAAAATATCTTCCCTTTGACAGGAAAAATGATATACAAGAAAATCAATTTGGAAATACCAGTTTATCAGGGAATAATTTAGTGACTCAAAGTTGAATAGCACTTTTAGTATTTTGAATAGCAGTTGGTATCTCGGCAATGTTAATTCTGGTGAAATTTCTATAGCAGTTTGGTAATTTTGTGTAGCAAACTGCTAAGCAAATCAAGGTAAATTATTCCCTGTTCATGATTCACAGTTTTACGGATTTTTTAAACTTTATATTGTTTTGGTGAAATATTATTAAGAGCATTTACTAATTTTCAGCTGAGAAAAAAAAAAAGCAAGACGGTCCTGTACACAAAGACTCGGTGAGACGGAATTCAGAACCACCATCCCTAATGGTAAATTGTTTCCTAGAAAGTGTAAAAATTAAAGTTTTTTTTTTTATCAAACTTGACTCATATTGGATTTAATTTAACAATATGATTAAAACCTTCAAATGCAAATTGCAAAATAATATTGATAAATGCAGAAAGCATCTACAGAAAACTTAAATACCTCTTGCTGAAAGGGTACCATGCAATAGTATGAGAAAACAGAAATAAATATCAGAAATTGATAAGTGTCATTTCGCTTTGATTTGCAGAATAATTTGATATGCTTGTGGTTTTTATCAACCAAAATTATCTGTTAAAAACTAAAAAAAAATTAAATTTTATATCAAATAATGATTTTAGATGCTTGATGTTAGAGTTGTGCTTTATAGTCATACATAATACATGATTTCTGTATCCTTTTTTTTGTAGCAATTGCCTGCATCTGTAATGGACAAACTGAAGTCAAATATCGCATTGATGAGAAGTACAGCAGCCGCGCCAGAAGATGAGAACAAAGATGATTACACTTGTGTGGAAGTTTTCCTCAACTTAGAAAAGCATCCATACCCATGCTTACCCCCGACCCCAGAAGGACTTACAGAGAAACAGGTAAACTTCATGTGAAAATAAATATCATCAAAGTTTTTGTAGACTGAAATAAAGCCTTGATGAATCGAAACATTTCAAACTACACTTCATTTTTATTAATCATTATACTGTGAATAAGGCTAATTTTGAATCTCCCAATTTAATAAGCTAATTGGATCATGGAACATAGGCTTCATACCGCTGAGAAGATACTCTAGTATGTATCAAATTTGGCGCCCAAAAAATTAAAAGAATTTGATCTCCATACCATCTGAAATATATATTTTGTAGCCCTCATGGAAGCTTATTTTTGTGCATCTTACCATTCATTACAAAAAAAGGAAATTTGACATTTTCAGTAACATCATATCATGCATTGAAGTGACAGAACAAACAAGACAACACATCTAGTTGTTACATGCTTTTTAAGACAACTATTGCAATGAAGATACTTTAAGATATCACTGATTTAGAAATAATCTCTTTTTTTTTCAGAGAAAAAGAAGATTCATTGTGTCTAACATAATAAGCAGTGAAATCAACTATGCCGAGTCTTTGAATAGGCTGGTGGATGTAAGCTCTTGATTTTCTTTATTTTTTTATCAAAATCAAAGAGTTACTTTACAGATTGAGTCGCAATACAAAATTATAGTTTGATACATAAAAGGATTTTACACTCTTGTATTTTCATGTTTGATACCCTCCGTATGCATCTTCCATCAAATGTATTTAAGTAAAAAGAAATGGGTATACAATTATACATGTATGTTTTAGAAAAAAAACACTTCTCAGCTGACATATCACCCCTACAGTTGACCAAATCTGAGTTTTGATCATCACAGTACAAAGTACATGTGACCATCACGTAGCGTGAGTGAAAAATTGTCAGTTAACTGTAGGGGGTGACATCATTTATCATGGGCGTTGCACATACATCAAATTTCCTCGGAATTTGCTGTGATTTTATCTTGAAAGTCTTTATGAAACAAAGATTTTACTGCAATTTTTTATCACAGTAAAAAAATGTGTTGGGGCCCATGATGCTAGGCGTAAAACAAAACATGGGATTCTGTCTGAACTTTCTTTGCATTTTGAATCTTGTATTGATTTGTTGCCCTTATTTTTCAGGGCTATGAAAAGCCATTATTATCAACGAGTCCAAGAATTCTGAACAAAAAGACTATAAAAATAATATTCCATAAACTTCGAGACATTCTACAGTGCCATAACATGTTTCACATTGAGTTAGCAGAAGCCATTAGAAACTGGGATAAAGAAGAAAAAATAGGAAATGTCTTCACTGCCTCAGTAAGAATTTTTGTATTTTACAAATTGACTGTATGGAAATAGTTTTATGAAACTAGGATCTGATGTTACTACTACTGTGGTTATACAAGAAAAGTTTCAACATGGCATCATATCATGCATACACGTATGTTAATTTGTTGATATATTTTTTTTCAGTTTTCCAAAGCCATTGTGTTTGAAGCCTACAGTGAGTTTGTTAATAATTTTGTGACTGCAATGGAAACAGCCAAGAAAAATGCATCCAATAAGCAATCCTTCTCAGATTTTCTGCAGGTGACTTGACGTTTGTTGTTGTTTAGTCCATTTTTATGGGGGGGGGGGGGTGGGGGGGGTACAAGAGCAACTAACATATCAAATAATCTGTTGGGGAAATTACATTTCTTCTTAGTTTGTTTCATGATAATAAATACCCTAAATGGTAAAATTAATAAAATATAAGTTGTCAGATTTGAATTTATAGTTGATTACTCAAAAAGAAAACTGATTACCTTTTATAACATCTATTCTAAATATTTTTCTTTTATAGCAAAGAATGAGAGCTTCACCAGACAAACTTTCCTTATATGGTCTGATGGTAAAACCAGTGCAGAGATTTCCACAATTCATTTTACTCCTACAGGTAAGTTTAATTTGAATAATAATTCTCCTTTCTCTTTTCTTCCCTCTCTCTCTCTCTTTCTTTCTAGTGTTCTTCTATATCATTCTCTCTGCTTTCTTCTTTTACTCATTATATCTGCCCCCTCTCTCCTGAAAAATAGAGGGGTGGGCATATCAGGTACCATGCAAATGTTGTATTAGACCATGTTGGATTGTTATAATTTTATACAAATATCAGAGATGATCATTTGAAATTCCATTTTCTAGGACCTTCTGAAGTGCACACCACAAGATCACCAAGATCGCCTGGCACTGCAGCTTGCTTTGACTGAATTAGAAAACTTGACACACAAACTGAATGAAACAAAGAGAGAAAGTGAAAATGTTCATGATGTCAAAAAGATTCTGTCTGCGATGTCAAATCGAAGCTCAAACATCAAAGATGATGATAGCAGAATACTTGTGCGGCAGGATGACATGATTCAAGTGGTAGGGTTTTTATAAATTTAACAATATTCAAATGCATTTTGGACCAAGCAGCTTTCGTTTTTAAAATGCTTATTCAAAAATTAACTTTGCACTAAAGCTATAACATGTTTAAAATACCGACGTACAAACATTTTTCTCAAGTGACAGATTGATTAGTTTATTCATTAATCAATTCATTCATTCTTTCTTTCTTTCATTTCTTTCAGGATGGGGGTACTCCAGATGAAAGCAAGGCCAAACCAAGAAGACTTTTCCTTCTTAGTGATCAGTTGATTTGTACAAATGTTATGACAAAGTAAGTGGAAAGATATTTTAGTTCAATTTTTTTGTTTGGTGTTTAGTTTTTGTTGGCATTTTGACATTTTTTTACCCCACCTGACTGTCTTTTTATAGAGATACTGAGACAGGGACAGTGGAAAAGTTCAGGTTTAAATGGGGCGTTCCAGTAAAGGAAGTGGAAGTGATGGATGCTGCAATATCAACAACATACAGAGTGAAGAGTTCCAATGGGAGATTGAGTATCATATCGTCAAAGCCAAGTAAGTGCTTGTATAGAGCAGCTAAAGATACCTTTAGACGTGTTGGGGAGAAGGGGGGGGGGATCAAACCAAGTATGTGCGTGTATAGAGCAGTTAAAGATACCTTTAGATGTGTTGGGGAGTGGAGGGGATCTATAAAAATCAGAGATAATATAATTTATTGATTTGACTAAAATGTAATATTTTTGCAGCAATGTGCTTGGGCAAAAAAACTATTCAAAAACATATTGAATAGATAAAAAGTTTTAAGTTTTATTTGATGTAGAAAGATTCAATGGTTATGCTCAGAGTATAAAGCCACTTAATAGAAAATAAATGTTTCGGTGAACTCTACTGATCATGATATGAGACGTGTTTAGCACAAATGCACAAATCTCCTACAAAATATCTATACAATTGTACAAGCAAACCCTTTTCATTCTATTTTTTTTTTTTTAGATAAACATGTTTATAGTCCATGGAAGAAAGAGTTGGATGATTTACAACACGACTTGCCAGTTATGGAAGAAGTTTTAAAATTGTTGAGTCAACTTAGGCTTGAGTATGAAGTAAGTCCGTTGCTGATTTTTTTCTTTCTCTTTTTTTATTATCTCAACGACAATGAGACTACATACACTGGGACTTTGACATCCAAATGACCAAAACAAACTATTACTTGGAAT
Source organism: Pharyngocirrus eroticus (assembly GCA_033118115.1). NCBI lineage: Eukaryota > Metazoa > Annelida > Polychaeta > Saccocirridae > Pharyngocirrus > Pharyngocirrus eroticus. Next base: position 15,564 of record JAVSBT010026454.1, read on the forward strand.
AGCACGAATATATTATACCAATAACCTCTATATAGTCCTCTATTTCTAACTGAAAATGTACGCTTACAAGCCTACAAAGTTTGTAATTGATTTTGTTGCCTAGATTTGACCAAAAGAGCAAATTTAAAAAGAATTCTCAGTGGTGAAAAAATATGGCCTGGAGGCATCCATTGACCAGCTAATCAATTTGTAATAGTCTGAGAGGGATTTTTCTATTACCTTTATTAAATGATGCGTTACTTTATGTTATAGGGCCTGTCTTTTGAAGAAATCTTTTCAATTACAAAGAATTTACAGAGGGCCATATCTCAAAAGAGTGACTTGGACAGATGCATTATTCAATTTTCTGTCCCATCAAAGTAAGTTTGAACTATCTAAGTTTTCAAATTGAATGATAACTGTACAAATACATCCATGAAAATACCGTCCCTCTTTTTGATATTGATTTGACTCATAAAAATGCTTCCTGTAGATTTGCTGATACAAGATAAGTCAGCTAGGGAAGAAGATTTACCTTTTTTTATATCTTATTTTCAAATTTGAATCTCCATAAAGAGACTACTATAGGTAAAGGGTCACATGGAAGACTAGCTATTGCTGAGATTGGGGGCCCTCCTCAAAGAACAGAAGTAAATAAATGGATAAACTTCAATACTCTGTGTTGACCTCTAGTGTAACTTTGAGTACTAACTTCTGTATGAAAAGGACAAGTAAGAAATGCCATCTAGTGAATACAAATTAAACCTACAAATTCTTCACAGGTCAATATCTTATGGCGCCAGTAAAGGAAAATTCAGACAAGACGTCATGAGAACTATGAAACACGAAAGGTGACATTGAGAAAAAAAAAGGATTATATTTCATTTTTGATAGATAAAATTACATATTTTGCACTAATTGATCATCTTTGTGTGCTTTGAATGTTAGTATAGTGTTTGTGTGCATGAACTAACCTTTCATTTTGTGTGTCTGCTTCCATTTTGAAGCCATAATGCAAAAAAAAACTAACTCATATTTTTGACATTGTGAGTTAGACCCAGATTCAGGTACGTTATGGTAGTGTCTCCATCTGTTCATATTCTAACTGAATTTTCGTCATTTCATTTTTTTCAAATAAAAAAAATAAATATTTCGCACCACTTTCACACCTGGCTACAAGTTATTCAAGATCCACCAGACCATTTTTTACAATCTAGTAAGGAAAACAAGAGTATATATGTTTTCAACATATTATAAACCTTAAATATGCAAGATAGCCAGCCTTGGAATGCTGACTATAAGTTCATTTCCATGCTTTTTTAAGCAATAGATAAAAATCACCAAAATTGTGGTACAACAAAACAAAGAAGTTTTTCTTGATTCTCTCAAAACATCAAAAAAGTTTTTTTCCAGGTTTTTTTTCAGTTAATAGAGCAAGTTAAATATTAAGTAATGTGAAATGATTGATGGAAATTAAAAAAGTTGCAAGTTTGAAGCACCATTATGAATTAATAATTAACAATAATTTTAAGATAATTATATTTAAATAAACTTTTGACTAACTACCGATGTTTCTCATATCGAGAGCTTTCAGCGCCTACTGTCACCTTTGTCAATCTGATTCTGACTGACCAGTCCATGAAATCAGTCAGAATCAGATTGACAAAGGTGACAGTAGTCACTGAAAGCTCTCGATAAGAGAAAAATTGATAGTTTATAATCAAAACTTTTTTAAAATATAATTATCATGAAAACTAACTAGATGAATCTACATAAGACTATAACAATTTTAAGTATAGTCTTAGTCTTTAAAGATGATTCATGAAGCATTCTTTCTTTGATAGTGAGCTTGAATATGAACATACCTTTTACAAAAGGGAATCAATCGGGATGGACTTGTGAATGTTAGAATGTTAGAATATTATTTATAAAAGATATATATGATGTAGTGTTTTAGTTCTAATTTATTTTAAATTTGCTTATTAAGTCTTAAACTTAACTGTGCTGTGCATTTTTCCTTTATTGCTTCATCAGAGCTAGAGCCTAGAGGCTTACATTTACAAGCACGTAAGTATGGTAATGCTACACCTGGTGTCAGTATTTGGAACTGATTTTATTTGATGGTCTCCCTTTCATCTAATTTTCCATCCTTTGATATTATCATAGAGTATTGGCTGATTATTTGATAATTGTCTAAATCATTTACAATGCTGTTTCTTGTTACCTTCCTTTACGCAGGAAAAGGACTAATGTATGAACTTTTCTTCATTAAGATTATGTAATAATTATGTTCTAGATTATTACCAGGGAACAATGCAAGAGTACTTTGAATGTTGGTTCTTGTTACCTTCCTTTATGCAGGAAAAAGACTAATGAATGAACTATTTTTGGTTAAGATTATGTAATAATTATGTCCTATTGAGTATTACCATTGAAGCAATGCAAGAGTACATTGAAATGAAAGAAGATAATTATATGATATTTTTGACATAGTTAGCCAATGGATTTGTATCTACTAAATGGGATTTATATTTCTTCCTTATTGTATAACTTTGAAAGTGTTTGCCAAATAGGTACTATTTTTTATAATTAGTGTCCTTTTTGTAATGATGTCATGAATGCTGATATTATGTAAGATAAACAACGCCTACCTACATGTACCTGAATGGCAAAAATGTCTTGTTAAGACCAACTCAGAATTAGCTTTCAGGTTTTTGCAATTTCCCATCCATTCAAGCCTGATTCATTTCTCTATCAGTTACCCATAGGATTTTTTTGATTTTTTTCCATATTTGGGCAAGACTAAGAAGCACTTGCCTAGCTAGGTCCTCCAATCAAAAAGCTTCTTTCATAACATTTATGGGTGATGTTTTTAACATGCCCTTGCAGGGCTCGATTTACTTGAGGGACCGAGGGACCAGCCGTTTTTACCCCATTATAAGGTATAGGGTGGGTCCCTTA
>JAVSBT010026565.1:2975-18501 GCA_033118115.1 Pharyngocirrus eroticus
ATACAATTACAACAGTTTTGTTTCATAAATAGAAGTCAAACAAAACATGACAAGTACTATGATATCTCTTTCTTTTCCTACTCTTGTCTGTTGTAAGTCTCTGATGAAAGCTCTCTTAAAGTGATATATCCCAAGAATCCTGTTGATGCATTCATCTTTTACAATAGCTTTAATATATTGAATATCTAAATGAAACAAATAATTACAACCTATCCGCAGTTATATAAATCAGAAACAATTTCCTAAACTTTTACAATTCTTTTTACCATCTTATTTTTTTCCTCCTCCACTGAGTTTTAAAGATGACACTGCACGTATCTCCAATTGACATTGTAGTTCCATATTTAATCCAGCATGTTTATTCTAGTCTAGAATGCAAGCCCTTAAGCTCAGCGATATGAAAGCATATATGACAACCATGCGCCTTTCCTGCAGGCAAAGCAGGAAAAATTAATCCTCAATTCACAAGAAGATTGCAGGCAAAGCTTTCCCAGAGCTTAGCTTAAAACATAGCAATTCCAATACTACTTTAGATTGGATTCTACATGGTGGAAAAAAAGATGAAATGGAGCTGGCAGAAAACAATACAAAATTCAATAGAAAAGCTATAGATTTGGGGTATCATCTTCTTCAAATACAACATCTCATCAAAGCCATTCTGAGGATTCTTTTAATTCATATTGGAAAGCATGGAAACTCATTGCTCTTTCGTGAACTTTTGCTATCAATGTCATATTTTGATATCATAGTGTCTTTCCAGCCACTATAAGTAGAATAATTTCAGAATAAATAAATAAAATGACAATCATAGATATATCAAATTAAGTCTGATATTATATCTGCCACCCTGTAATATTTGTTTCCAGATCCCTTTGGCTTCAATCGTCATATTTTGTTGTCTGAAGTTTGAAACTTTTGATTGATGATCTACTCCTCTGTACTGTGTACTATATGTTTCTAGAGTTCAGGATGACATTCTCAATGACAATTGTCATATCTGGACTCAAAACTTTTCCTAGAATGTTTCTAAAAGTAGATCACTTTTATGTACACATACCATGGATTCACCCCTACGTCTCTGTTGTTGAAAAACACATCTATGTGCTAAATTTCTAAGTAAGACAACCGAGTGTTCTATTATTTTCGAGTACAAATGTCAAGTACATTATAATGAAATTGTTAGTGGTCTAATTGAACATTCTAAAACTCTGCATGTTTTGCCATTTCCTGAGTCGTTGAGGGATGTTGGTTGATATGAAAGAACTTTTGAAATAACAAGAGGAAAATAACAGTCAATCATTGCTAGGCTGACAACAGTGAGGCCCTTTAAACCAATCATTGCTTGCTATTAAAGAAAGGTCAAGGTCACTGAGGAAAATATTTTTTTTCCTTCGAATCAAGGGATTTAGCTACTAAGGTTGTCATTTGCCCAAAATCTATTAGAAAAGAATAAATAGGATATTTGAAAAATATCTTTCAACTATTATGAATTAAACTTAAGGTAGGGTTAGACTTCAATTTGAAAAATTATGTGACCCGTGCCCTTTTGGGGGGAAAAAAGAATCAAAAGTTCAATGTAAAAAGTACATGAATACAATAAATAACCTCAAGCTCTTCAAACCAATCTCTAAAAACTTCAGCATGGCAATAACAGGTTTAAAAAGGTCAAGGTGAATCTATACAAACATGACATATTCTCTGACTTTTTACACAATAACCATGTCCACAAAATTAGCCATTTGTATGATTACCCCTGAGAGATATGATCAGCACCCAGACACAGGGATTAAATAATGCTTTTGGACACCTTCTATCTTGAGGATCTGATTAGACCAAAGCAATCACATTAACCAGAGAATACAATGAGAAAATCAAAGTACACAGCGTATATATCATGGGTGGTTAAAATCACAGGAAAATCACAACACAGATATTGGATATCCATCATTAATACACAAATCCATGACAACGAAAACAACCTCAATTACAATCATTACACGACCATTACTTGTACACACAGGTCCTTCCATCAGGTAGTTGTTTTTACAAAAAATAACATTGGGCAAAAGTACATTTCCTGGGGTCTTACTCTGCTAATGGATTTCAAAGAGTGATGATTTCTGACCATGTCCAGCAGAAGTCAACAAGGTATTCTATAAAGATGATATGGCTGTCTCTCAATGTCAAACAGCCTAGTATTTAACCTTTCGTCTTTTGATGATGTGATGGTTTTAATTCTTTTGCAAATCAATTAGTAGTCTTTAAAGTTTGTGCTAAAAATAATTCCACACGACTGTGCTTTAACCACAAAAGAGATGACGTCTTTTAACATGAGTGACAGTCAAACACAAATATAAGGTTCTAATACTTTCAGTGCTTAGGCTAGATATTATTTTTACTTTCCATTTCGAATGGGAAGTTTCATGTCCTCAGGCTTCCGTGACGTTTCCTCTTGATGACTTTTAAACTATTATCGCAGCCTTAGAGCTTGAATGTCTACCTACTCACAGTCAGAAAACACCTGATTCTAATTCAACTCTCCATTGAGATCATTTCCTAATCCTTGCACAGTGTCATCACATTAGAGGAAATATCAGGGGGGAAAGGGAGGGGGGGGGGGTAAATGACGAATCAATTCTAGGGATAATGGAGTGGGTCTTCTTAATTTCTAAACCAAAAGCATATTTTCTACCACTTTAGTAAGACACAGGAGGAAGTGTCTATCCATTAGAGTCAACCTCCTTCAAGGATATGATTTGACAACCAACGTTGTTTTATGAAATTATCATTAGTGTCTGAACCTGAATAAAAACAAAGTGTCGTAATTTGTGGATGATGTTTTCAAGCCTCTTTGTTTCCTTTTCTGCATCTAAATTAGATTGTCATTTGAAGAATCATACAAGAACCTGAAACCACATCAACTAAATATAATTTATAACGATACACTAATTTCCAAAGAACTTATAGTCAATAAATATGCACTTCTTACTATTGAAACAGATTTTCTACTAACACTTATTATGCCCTTTGCTACCCTGAATGCAAACCTGTTATTGTCTTCACATAGACAGAAACAGATGCTTTATAAAATGACTTAGTCCTTGAATCTTCAGCAATTTGACAATTATGATACTGATCACTCTTCCAGAATACAGCAAACATTGGCAATGTGTTTACTGCTGGGCTACAGTAACAGAAGCAGACAGTTCTGAAAATTAACTAGGCAATAGTGAAACAAAAATATTTCAACCTCTCAGTAATCTCTCAACACAGTAGCTCCCCCTAGTATTAAGTTTGAGTTTTTTCTTGTACTAAAAGATGATTTTTGTAGATTATTTCATCATTTTGCAATCAGTCAACTGATAGGAATTTGTATTTTAAAAAAACAACATCAACCTATCCATTAATCCAGGGGCACTCGCATGATCTAAACATAGATTCAACAAATTACCTAATACTGTAACAAAATTAATACTTCATATATTACTAGATCCAATAAACACTGTCAAAAATAATAAAAAGTACACCTTGTATTCCATGCCAGTATTGTCAACTTTATACATAATAGCACCATAATTCCCTAAATCAATGTCTACTTTATATTCAAATGTAACAATATTTAGGGTTATTGAAAGGACAAAATTTACAAAATAAATCAACTGTAATGGGCAAGAATCAATATTCCACCACCAAACATTATTACAAAATGAATGTCTTTATTTTAGATAATTACTGTATATTACCTTGAAACTGAGCTCATCACAACACAAGGTACATCTTACTGAATCTACTGAATTTCTAGGATGGTGTCCCAATCTGACATAGTAGCTCTAAATTATTCTAGACTTGATCCAAATTCTGGCATCCAGCTTGCATTGATTACTTTAACATATGGCGTTGAAATGAGTCAGATTTAATTTTCAATATAATTTTGTTTCTATATTCTCAACAAGTAGTCTAGCATTTGAGTGTATCCATACATAAATAGCTGTCCAATATATCAATAACAACTTCAGGAGTCAGAACATCAGTCAAATAAGATAAAATACCCCCTATCATGCAATGTGTACATCGGTTTCACATTACTTCTGATAAACAATTTCAAAATTGCCTGCAATTAAATTGATTTTTCATTCTGAAATAATTCATCCAGGGACAATTTGTTGACTTCTAATGATTGTAAAATGAACTAATATATTCCCTTAATTATTTTCATATTCTTCCATTGTCAAACCAAACTATAGAAAGTATAGAATTGGTCCATATTGATCATTTAACCTACCTATGCATATTTCATCTGTATTCTTCATCTTTTCCCTGTAGGTTTACACATTTAATGCATTACATATTCATTGAATGGCTTGTAGTGGTTTCATCAATTCATTCATTATTTGTGAAACTCAATAACATTTTTTTATCAATGTAAACACATCCTTATTCTCCTTTAAACAACTTCCATCTAATAATTGCATATAGTTTTGTCCAGCAAGAGTACTTGTTAATACTTAAATACAGTCCAATATATTAGAAAAAGTTCCAAAATATGCATGTAGCATTCAAACATGAATGACAACTTGATAAACTTTACCTGGCATCATCAAAGGCTACAGATCGACTTTGATCATCCGTCTCTATAATCAAAATAAGAAAGGCTAAAAGCCGGCCTGATATCAGTCAAAAACTGACCTGAACTTAGTGTAAACAAACAAATATCAAGACTTAATCCTTCTCTAGGGCCAGGGTCAGGATTCATTTTGTTTGTGCTCTTCATTTTCTGTAACCAATCCCAAGTAAATGTTAACCAGATCTTAAACCTGTCAACCTACCTCTAAATCAAAAACCTTGAAGAGTGACACACCAAAATAGCACTACTTTCAAGGACTGTTTTCCACAACAAAAATATACACAGATGAAGAAACTAAAGAGATTATACTTTGTTTTCATGTTCTGGATTAAATGATACATGCTTTGAAAGATACATTTTTTTTGCTCATTTGTACTGATGATAAGACATATATTGTTAATAAAGGGAAAGTAACTGGCACACCTTTCTTGTCGGCAAGTGCTGTAAACGCAACAAATACTTTATTAGTTCATAACACCTGGTAATTTCTAAAATGTAGGTGAGCTGATTTGGAGAGCCATTCAAATTTATTCTTGGTATCATTCATACAGTTTTCGCAATCTTGTCATGGGGAAACTTGTACATAACAGAGTTACAGCTCTCTTTAAAAGTGTATATATATCAGAAAATAAAAGAATATAGTGAAGGTATGTGAGCTTCTGCAGAGATTTTTGATTAAACCATTGCTTGGTACAAACAGTATGTAAGTTTTTCTTAACACTTTTAAAAAGGAAAATAAAACAATATACACAGGTTCATTATCTTCTCTGCCTAACAACCTTCTATTTCTGTCAACAAAACTAATCCATATATCAGGACACTTTGAAGAGGCCTTTTCAGAGATTGATAGACATAAAGATCAACCACTTGGGATCAAAATACTATACTCTAAATATATACAAAGTGTGTATCAAAAATTGACCCTTACACTACTAGCCTAGCACTTAACTGCTAGCAGTTGTGAGAAATGGTAGAGGTGTGTTGTGAAAAAAACCTGGGAACTACTCAAACTTTCTGTGGAAATGCTCGTCAAAAGGTTCACCACTGCAATCCATCAGTTTGTTTTATTGTCTATTCAAGACTCTAGCCTTTGCATTTCTACACAATATATTTCATTCATAAATGCATAACGTTCTGTTGCTTGGACAGATGTGAGAAAAAGTTTCTGTGAATGAAAGCGAATGAAAGGGGGAAAAGGAAAGGAAGTAAAAATAATACTGAAACTAAATACGATCAAACAGCAAGATTTTGGAAGTAAATCATTCACTATTGATATAGACAGGCACAGAGGATATTGGATAGAATAGCAATGGAATTGTTAAAAACGTTCAATTTTCAGACACAATTTATGTAACTGATTAAGAAACAGGACTGGTAGACCAATCTGTTTTTGATAATAATATAGTAGTCATATACTGAATCAACATGATATGCATTTGCAGGATAAAAAGATCTACAATAATATTTGAGATTTGAAAGGTTTACGCTGTTGTCGATATTTTCTTTCTGGATAATTTATGAAGAAGCTTTAGGATATGGATCGGCAGCTTAAAAAGACATAATTGGCAAAAAAATAGGATGAAATATAACTGCTAGTATCCACTTCCATTTTTTTTTAGATTGAAATATGATAAAAATTACCTGGTGGTGACAATTTACAAGGCACATTCTCATCGGCGGCAAGGTTTCCACTTCTTTGATCTAAAAGAAATGAAAAATAAACACAATCAAAATTAGGACACCAAAGTAAATAGATGCTTGAGAGGTCTCCTAGGGTTATCTTCTTCAAAGGCCTTATATCAGAGAATATTGTTTCAAAATCACACCAAAGCATATATCAACTCACATCAAATCAAATCTTTGTTGCTATATCAGACAAGATATTGTGATACAAATCATGACCTTATTCAAATTTCAAATCTACCTCTGGTCACTATAATAGCCAGGACTATTTTTCATTTTCTCAATACATCACACTTACAATCAAATAATTACAGATGTTTGATAATCTACAGTATGTCAACTTGTTAAGATCATTTTGTTTTGCATTTTGCTACATCCTTCAATTCTTTCAGGTTTATTTTCCAAATGTATGTATCATCAATTTGTTAACTAATAAAATATGAATATTACATGAGGCAAAACCTGGGGAACATTTATCTATCCACTGCAGATTCCTCATCCTATTATTTCTCTTTCTATCACAATACCATATCATCTTCCATGATGTACAAGATAGCCATCAACTCTGCTGTTCCAGATTTCCTCTAAACCTGCATCCAGGGACCAGCTTACTCTATTAATATGTAATCTACCATCACATATATACCCAGTGATTACAGGTAAATATTATGGTTATACAAAGATAGTGTAGCTTACTAAATATCCATAAATATTAGCACATAGTATTATTACAAGTAGTCACGTTGCTATAGTACAACAACAATAAAAGGGGAAAGTTAGGGCATATTCCTCATATTATATGCTCACATATACGGACATTTGGTGACAAATATATAGTCAGGTGAAGGAAAAATACTTGAAAAATTATGGAAATCTTTACAGTGGGACTAGAAATACAATTTGGCAATAACATGCAACGTATTAGCACCTCATGTAAAGTGCATCTGAACCATTCTATCAACTATTAGATTATAAACTTTTTCATGGGTTTCAGCACTGTATGAGTAGTAGCACACTCCCCTAAAGACTGACTTACAAGAATTTAATTTGCTTCAAACTGCTGCAAAGGGTTCAACCATTAGTCTGGTACAAATAAATAATTCATCGTTTCAATTGACAGAAAAAAAACACCTAAGAGTTGGTGAGTTCAATATTCCAGATATCACATTTATACTGTGTTACCTGCAGCCAAAATGCTGGCAAATCTCCATACAGGTAGAACCTAATACATCTTGTTTGTCTGGCATTATTTTTTTAGCAAGGTTTACGATAAATTGCAGTCAAAATAAGCACAATAGAATAGTCATTTGTAGATGTATATATATCCACAAAAACTTGTAGAATATTAATATACTAATCAAGCTGCTCTGCCAAAATTAAAAGCTCTGACCAAAAGTATATTGTGAAATATAAATAAACTTTATGATTTCTTCAAGAATTATTGTAGGTGTTGCCTTCTTTAAATCAGCTTGATAAGATTCTCAAGAAAAATAATCTCAGTCAAATGACTTAACATCAATACTTTCTCTTAAGTCAAAATAAATCACATTTGTAAAGTTTATTTTGCAAAATTTATACAAGACTTTACTATTGGAGATATGGCCTGTTCATTTATGAGCAAGGGGCTGTTGTGTTATCTCTATGGATGGAATATCGTTAGATATCAAGGATCTTTTATGACTAGATCTTAGACAAAAAATAGTTGAATTTCAGCATATTATTCATAAGAAAAGTATTCATGACTTCTTGACTTCAATTAAAATGGCTAGTTCTGGGTTCATGGTCACCTCTGATCTATTAGAATTAAATCCAAAAAAAATGGACATGAACGGAAAAGAACCCCCAACATAACCTGCACACAGCATATAAATGTATCACTTCTGTTTGAAAGTTTGATGTAGTTTTCACCAAGGTAAAACTACAAACATTTGTAGTAGCAGCCAAAGAAAGAGATCCAGATGGTTTGGTATGAAGGGTGTTTGCTAAAGAGTTCAAGAATATCAAAATGGGTTGTAACACTGATATTGGAATTACAGTCAGGTCATTGAGTGATATAGCTATATATACTTACTAAAGTTTCATACACATAACAAACTCGGAATATACCAGTGAGGATGAGCTATAGCTCTGAAAATTCCTTATAATGTTCTTATTTGAATTCAACTTGAAAGTCACAACTATAGAACTCACCTCAGCTGATGAAACATTAAATTTGACAATCTAAGAATCAAATACTGTTTAGAGAAACCTGTCCATGATTGAACTTAGTTTACAAATGAACATAAATGAAGATGTGATTGAATCAAAAGCAATCAGCAACAATATATTTTCATCAAAAACAGCTGATGTCATTCTTAGTCTATTTCTTCTTCTTCTGAATTATCATTTTAAGTCCTTTTCAAGCCTTGGAGTACTAAACCTCACCCATGCTGTCAGTTATAACACACCTTGAAGACATGTATTTTCTGATCCAGATTGTATTTTAAGGATTGTGTTGGTAATTAGCCCTAATTACAAGCCTGGTTTCTGAAGTACTTTTGCCAAGTGAATCATATTTGGTAACCACGCTTGAGGCACCTGGGAGTTTTTTCTTCATGAATCAATAGTACAAAGGTGATTCATCTTTCAGTAAACAGAACACAAACACAATGGAACAAAAAAAGGAATCAAGAAACAAGCTCAATTCTTCGCTGCTTTTCTTGTCTCCTTTCATGTCCCCTCCCCCACTCGCTTGACATGCATGAGCTTTCTAGTGTCACTTCAATCCTAAGCATGTATGCCAAATAGCAACAATAAAAATAGAATGTACATATCTAATTTTAGAAGATCACATGACTCAAACAAAAAGTTCATAATCTTGATAAAGAAATAATCTTCCAAGCATATCAAGAGTCATTTATTGGCACTTTATAACTTCAGGGCCAGAGGGACTAAGTAAAGAAATAGTGTCTGCAATGTGTTTGTTATTTGTTTACATGTTTACGAATATATACAGGCTATATAGACACATTTTCATAAAAATACATACAGAAGTTTTAGTTTTTTTGTCAATTAATACATACACTGTTTGAATGGCTGACATTTTTTTAGTCTATGTGACTTTATTGTTGTTCTATACTTCAATCAAACACAACACATCCTATTCAAGGGTCCAGTATCATTGTATATATTTAACATATACAGTGTTTTTGAACACAAATATACAAGGTAATGAAAAGGGTCACTTGTGTAAGGTTGATGCAATTCAAACAACAACAAAAAAGCTAAACAAATTGATAGGAACTTTGTGTTACAGGGGGCTAATTAGATTTTTTTGTCTGATGGACTTGTAATGTATTATGGTTATCAAGGAAATTGTCAATATTTGAAAGATTCTGAAGGACTTCGCAATACCTTATAATGGGGATAAAATGTTACTAGTTCTGCACCCTACATTTACTAAAACACACATTTTTAAGAATAATAATCAGACAAAACAAGCAAAACTTAGCTTCCCTTAAAAAAGAAAAAGCATTATGAAAGCATTTGAATCCATGTAAAAAATCAGGTGCAATATCCATGCCACTACCTGGCAACGTATGTCAGTTTATGATGTGTCTCTAGACTCCAGTATGCAACAAGGTTACAACTTTTTATTGGCCTTGAAATCAAATGCATAGACTTTGGAAAGGTGATACATACTGCATAGGTACTTGCTCATATATATAAAAAAAGGTTACCTTTTTGTACTAACAACACACTTAAAGATAACTTTTAATAACAAAAAGATCAGAATAAAATGGATAAATTTGAAATGACATTGTAAAAATAGGCTGGGACATTGTAAAAATAGGCTGGGACAGTGGATTTTCAAACAGGCCTGTGCCATACAGCTTTACTGTAGTGTGAATATTCCCTGAAACATGGGGTTATGTTTATTTTAATTTTTATCAGAAAACCTGTGTTAAAAGTGGAAGGGGAGAGCAGGGTGAAAAGGGTCCCCATACTTGAGTATAGGTTGGTCTGTCTGAATTTATCAAATATCAGCCATTTCTTTACTAAACATGCTATGCAGTCCACCTGACAACATATTCTAATTCTCATATAGGGAGAGACTTGTCACAGGTAACAGTAATTGATTTAGACACCAGACTAGCGGACTGGGCTATTTTTGCCCAATGTTAAAGTATTATCTGGTCCTGTAGAAATTAGTCATTTTCTTATTAAACATGCTATCTGGTCTGGTAGCCCAAAATTCTAGAATCACTGGGTAGTTTTTTTTAGAAACCAACCAAGGGCTGGTCTGAAACCAAATGTACCTTCCAACCTTAGTCATGGTTCAACAGATGTACTTTTGACAACATCTTTGCTGTAGATCTGACATTTATGGATCTGTACCATATTGATCAGGATAAAGGGATCATATAAAATGGCTACTATTAATTCATGAGCAGAGGCTTTCCTCACAGTTCTTACAAAGTGTTCAATAAGTGGCTTGTCAAGAGCTTCTGGTTATGCAGTACAAAGACTTTAGGTACATAAACAAACAGTTTGCAATATACATGTGTACATGTAAGGATGCTAAAAGAGACTGATTCAGCTTGCAATCATCAAATCTGCTAAGCATTATGTGTCACTGAAGGAATATCCTACAAAGTCTCATTTGACATATATCAGATTGTGTAGCTATGATATATCATCACAGGTGTCTATATCCTAGAACACTCATATTGGGAAAACTTTCTGGATACCACTAGAACTAACAGGAAAAGTAGAGAATAAACAGTTTGAAGAGGAATAATAATACATTTTTTAAATATTGTAAAATACATAACAAATATCTAGATGTTTTTTTCACTTTGTAATCAAAAACTTGTCCAAGAGATACAACTTCCCTCAACTTGAATAAGTATGCAAAGCAAAAATCAAAGCACTTTAAGACACTGTCAGCCTCAGGTATATTTTTAGCACAGCCCCTAGAGGACTTGAGATATCTGATTTTTATTTCACAATGAAAAAAAAAGAAATAGAAGAGTACTACACAGCAAATCCCTTACTGCCTCGAAAAAAATATTGAAAACAAAAAAGAATGCAGTCTTATCAATGATAGAAGCTACATCTTGATATAACAATAAATCAACAGTACCAAAATGTCTGCTATATTTCAGATAAAACATTTAGTTCTCCCTGAATATGAATATATCTTATGTTTGAATGTTTTCATGTAATTCATTATTCCAATCACAATACATTTTCTATGAAAACTGGTCTACTTTGATAAATGTAGATGTAATAGTGACTATCAAAGTCTAAAAATTTGACCTTTCCAGCTATCTGCTGTCATACAAGCATAAAATTTGACAGTTTTATTTTTCTGTAATTGTAGTAAACTATTATGATTGTCCTTAGCATACACTACAAAAAGTCATAAAATGATAATAAAACAACTCAATGGAGGTGAAAAACTTTGTATGGGGGATATCTGTTGATGTCTCATGATGTCAAATAATTCGGTGTCAATGAAACCTTTGTAATGGCACAATGACCAGACAATTGGATTCAACTATCTTCATTTTCTAGAGGTACCCCTGAAGAATCTGTGACAAACTCAAATAAGAGACTATAACTAGTGTCTCTGTTTTCCATTTTCACTGGTAAACAAAACAGAATTAGGATATAAAATTGATTTTCCATGTCACAATGACAATGTTGTCAAATTCATTTTTTGGTAGTTATAAGGGTAAAACCTATTCAGAATAATTATGTGATATCATCTGAGGCTTAAAAAAATGTGTAAAATCATACTTTTGGAGCTTCTGAAACAGATTTTACAATTCTCAAAAGTGTCCTATTTAATAAACATCATTGAGTGAGCGATTTTAGATATTTTGGTTACTGTACCAGATAGAATGTTTATTAAGAAAATGACTTATTTCTACCAGACCTGATGATACTTTAATATTTAGCTAGTCGGGTCCACCAGTGTGGTGGTTTAATGAATGCTGTCAGTTATTGCTTATGGATGAAAAAGAATATTACTTTTGAGCTTTTAAAAAGCTCACCTAACATGATCTAGGGAAAATCTTTACTTTACATGAAACATGCAAAAGTATAGGAAAGCAACAAGTCATAGCTTAGATTCTTCAGTTAAATTTCTCAAGTTTAAATCTTGTACAATTTCACACTACAGGTGCTCCTAAGGTGACATGTGTCTGGTTTCACTCATATGATACTAATGATACTAATAGCATTTTGACTATAAAGACAAGGGGAAAATATACCAACCAGTTAGAGATCTTTATCTAAAATTGACATGAAAAATTAACTTACTACAAAAATGTGTTATGCCAACTTATGGTTAGTTTACTACTTTTGTAAGTTCTCTTCTATAAGTCCTTTGACCCAGTGCTGTCATTTTAAATGAAAAACAACAATGTAACATGACAAAAGGTTAACATCTACATAGCTTTCATGCAATAGGAAATACTTATCAACTATTGTTATTGTTTTTTTTACTCCAAGCAGACTCATCCCTTCTCTACTCTAGCCTAGGAATGTTGACAGTCACAAATTGCACGTTACAACTACTAGTACTAAGCAATGCTACAAAGAACATAGGAAGCTTTGACCATACAACTGTATTGTTACATCTTAAAAGTATGCATTTTTGATTTTTCATATGGTGATTTAACATGAATCTCATCTTTGAAAGTGTATATGAAAAGTCTAATTAACTTTGACAGAAACATGACTGTTCACTCTCAGTCAACCTCATACCTGGACTCAGCCCTTTCATTTCTGACAGCTTCATATGTGGATTCAAAGTGTTTTGAAGGATTTCTACATAAATTAACATGATGTAATTATTAATCACTTATATTTCATACAGCCAACACTTACCCTTTACATGACTTGGACTACAACATCTAAAAATGACTGAATTTCACTTCTGATAAATCTACAGCTGTCCCTGTGCCAAATCTAAACAAAAATCCAAAATGGCTACCTACTCTAGTGACCTCTTTTGGCAGAAATAAGAACTACAAACCCAAACAAACTGAAGAGCTGTCAGATAGAAGAAAAATAATAATTATATTTTCATTATATTTTTACCAAAAATACTCATAGTAATATATTTGTACAAAGTGAATAGATAAATATGACACAGAGTAGATTTCCTTAAAAACAGTACTAGACTTGTTCTAAAGTGCTAATCAAAGCCTCTCAGATGGCATAATAGGAGTTTTAGAGATTAGTTAATTTCTTTTTATATAGTAAACCTTGCAATTTTTCGACATGCAGTACTGATATGACAGACTGTTATAACATTCAAATTTATACCACTGTAACTTGTTTCCTCAGTATACTATAGTCCTTTGTGCTTACAATTACATTGTACATTTTTATCAAGTCCCATGCTATTTCAAACAAATGATGGAAATAATATCAAACGCTCCAAAGAAAACACAAAGGTTTTATTATTTCAATGTTGTAGCTGCCTGTGAGTTAAAGATAAAAATCAAGCAAGGTATATGCTGTGCACAACAATAGCTAACTACACTTTTTGACATTATAAATCTTCTTCTATCTACCTAAGAAATTATAGATGACCTGGAAAATTGCCAATTATGCTAGATCCAGAGTTTCTCACCTTTTAATATCAATATAACTTTGTAAAATGAGTTGATTGACCTTGTAACTTCTAGTGAATTAGAAAATAGAATACACATCAGAGAATAATACATTTAAAGTTAATATCTCAAGTAGAAAACATTAATATTTTTTCTATCTATAAAAAGTGACATACGTTTTTTTATAACCCTTTGACAAAATAAACTAAAACCTACTGGGCTTTTCAGAACAGTTGACAAACCATGAACAAAATCATGATATAGTGCTGACTGATAAGCATAAATTTGAATCCTTAGGTTTTAGATTAAATAGTACCCTGACAGCACAATTGTTTTCTTTCTCTAGTTTAGATAATGTATTTTGTACATTTATTCTTTACAGTCCAGTAACCTTGAATCCTTTTGCCAACTAGTACTTTTGCATATGACTATAAATAAAACCAAATGGACCCAGCATTTATCAAAAATCATTAAAAGAGTTTAACAGTGATTAATTATCATTTGGTGGGAAAACAAATTTTGATTGCCATTTTGTATTTCAACTATCATCAAATAAAAGATTTTTTGGCAAAAGTATTTAAATCAAATCATACATGATATCCATGCCATTTCCTAAAAAAAAGATCTACATCATTTTTTTCACGTTTTGACCCAGATTCAGATAGTCTCCATCTATTGTTCATATTTCAAGTTTATTTTTCATGATCTTTAAGCAATAAATGTAAATCAAACAAACTCGTCATAAAACAAAATAGAGAAGTTTTTCTTGATTCTCTCAAAACACCAAAAATTGAGCAGGGCGGATTTTGCATTACGGTTTTGTGTAGACATATATGTTTTAGATAATTCCATGAGATAATTAAGACTACCTGATGTCACAATATTTACATAAAATTATTATTAATAGATTATCAGGTTGGTATTATGTATGAAAAAATAACATATGGTTCCACATATATAACAAATTGATACAAAACATTTTAAACAACAAACACAAACTTTCTTTTTTGGCTACACAAGTTATAATCCACCTGGATGCATCAACATATGTTCCCAAAGAGATATATCAATGTTCAACACACACTGCACTGTGGTGTCATGACAACATATGTGTCTAACCACAAGTGTTGTTAGGTATTTTTTTACAGCCTAACTTTTTAAAGGGATTGAACATAGAGAAGTCATTATGTAGCATACAATCATGTGCACAATAATCTGGAATATGAATCTGTTTAATATACATTTACACATTGTATCAGTTACCTGTGACATTATTTCATCAATGTAATTTATAAGGGGAGAATACGCTTTTTTTGTCTAAGGGACCTCGTAACATGGTAATTATGGAAATGGCTAAAATGAAAAATAATTGAAGGACCTTGTACCACTTTATAATTTGATTGAACCATCTGGTCCCTAAGGACCCTAACTATTTCACAACCTGTAATATTATGCTGATAGAATCAAAATTAAATGTGAACTCGTGTTAAACAGTTTATCCTTTTTCTTTCTTCAATCAGTAATGTCAAAAACTAAAAAGTAATTTGTTATAATAAGATGGCACTTATTTTACAAAAGAATTATAAATATGCAATTAAGTACTTTCTTT
>JAVSBT010026676.1:0-36260 GCA_033118115.1 Pharyngocirrus eroticus
TTTACCACATGTTTGTAAAGAAAATAAACAAAATCTTTGGCTTCCTTAATGATTTTAAAGATTTTATTCTCATTAAATCTATCAAGTGTGGAAAAGCTACAAGATTCTAACCACACTTTTTGGACATTGCCTTGTGCAAGCCTGTAATAGTTGTAGGAATATATAGAACTGACATGTATCATTGATCAAAGAGTTGTTCTACAGAGGTGTTGGTTTGGGGTAGTACCTTTGGTATATTTGCTAAAATCATTTGTATCTGTCTCAGGAAATAAACTAATGATCAAGAATGCCCTGCAATATTATGTAGTTGACAATAAGAATGAAATATTACCACTTGTTATTAAGTAATTTCATTATTTGTGTTTGACAAAATTGATTGTGACAATGCCCCCCTATGCTTTAATTTTTTAATTTATGTCCCAAAAAGTTAAAACGCCACTGTATAGAATTTTTTGTCTCGGGACAAATTAATAGTACTTTGTGTCTTGATAATTATGGCTTCATTGTTGCGATTATGTTTTAGAGATCGCAACACAATGCGAACGAACTAGAACGAAATTTTTCGTACAAATTCTATATAGGAGCCCTTTAAAACATCCATTAAATGTGTGTATGAAGAAGATAGAAACTTATGGTTGTACTTTATATAGTTTTGATAGGGTGGTGGTTTTTTAATAGGCTACATTGCTTTCCATGTTGACCATTGTGGAGGACAACTGGGATATATCTATCAGTCTGACTGGAGTACTTTTTTTTTTTAATCCAGCAAGCTTGAATTGTTGCACAATAAAACCAAAAGGACCCCTATAACATGATTTATTGTATTGTTTGTGAACAAAATGACTGAATAAAATCACATTACATTCCAGTATCACATTGTGCATCTTCATTGATTTATTTTATTTTATGTTCTTTCTTTGCTCGTTGTAAGCTACTTCTACTGTGTTAGACTGAATATGCCAACTTATACAACTCTTAATTTGAAAACAGCTTGTATATCAGAAAAGTCAATATTGCTGTACTGTACAGTATATTTTCTAACAGACTGATGACTTGTATATCCTGGGAAGAAATTCAACCTCTCTTCTTTGTACCTGGTTAGCATTATATGTATATATTTTGAATGTTGTTTCAAAAACATGAAGAAGATAAACTTATGTTTGAGAATTTAATCTTTTCACTTAAGTAAACAACAGGAATTGAATACATATCATTGACATATGTCCATATCATGCTAATTCATTGATTCTGAAAGTTATGGGTAAAACAAACTACAATCTTCATGTATAGTCTATGTACTGTAAGATATATAGTCTATACTTTTAAACATATTCATCAATCAATTCTCTCCAGCAAGTTCGAAAATAATTGAAAGTTGAATCTCTGTTTGATAGTCTGTGCAAATGCCCTTTCTCTAGCTGATATCGTGGGTTTTATGATAGGACTTTATTTATTTATTTTCTCTATAAAGGAGGGTACACATTTAGCATAGCTGCTCTTTCATAGTAACTTCCATAAATACAAGACATACACAGAAACTAAACATCCACTAAAATATTTACATAAAACATAGGTAATGATACAGACAAAAATGCAAATAATTATACAAGATCAAAGTTAAATGAAATGACATAAAAAAGAGTGGAATTAAACCCAAGTGTGATTGAAAAGAAAAACTGTTTTGCTTGAGATATGAATTTGTAAAGAATCTGAAGATCTGATATAAAGATGAAAGCTTGTTAAAGGCCTTGCTTCCACTACTTACCAGGCTATTAAATTTCATATAACTAGATTTAAAACATTTAAAATACAAAGAATCTTTTACATTAGATCCCATTCTACACTGACTAACAACTTTAAAAAAGTTAAATTTATGAGATAAATAAGTGATTTGGAGATTAACTGTAAGGGGCTTTATCAAGGTAAGTATGGTTCTATTGTAAATAATTCTGTTTTCAATGTTGTGGTCAATTCAAAGTTGGACACAAAGTACTAAATGTACATGTTACATGTACATTTAGACAGTTTGTAAAATTATATTTAACACAATACGATTGGCTCTCCTTTGTATTTCTTTCTTTTTTTCTAATCTATCGGTGTGGTTCTAAAAAAGAAGACCCTAGAAACTGGAAGAAAAGTCAAATTGAGGCAAGGCTATTGATTTATAAATACTATTCATCTGCTTTGTTGGAGAAAAATATCCTTCTTTTAGCCTCCTTAAAATTCCAATTATTAGGTGAATTATTTCAATTCCCTTTTTTTCTTCATTTTTGTTTATGAAATTCAAAATGTGGAATACTTTTGACAATTATGTTGATATAAAAAAAATTGTGAATGGGACCAATCCATACATCACACTCTGCTTATACATGTATTACCTTTCAAAGGAATTCATATAAACTTTTTAGTTAATCTATACTGACACCTGGTGGTCATTGGTGTACAGTAATTGTAACATGAGGCTGAAAACATGACTCCGCCTCTGCTGAGTGGCTAAGTAAAAGTGCAACATAAATTTTATGGAAAGTCCGAGAGTGTAAAACCTGTGGCATACTCTAGACAATGGGACATTATTAACAGGTGTGCCATAATTTTCTACAGTAGACTGTAACATGTATGATTACCTGCGAGCCTTGATGTATTGTTGTAAAGGCATTTTTCTTTCTTACCCTGTGTGTGCACAATAGAGTTCAAGGCTTAAAGTTTAGCATTCTAAAGCAAAATGACGCTTCTATTGTGTATAGACAGGTAAGAAAAATTATTTTATTTATTGAGTTCGTGAAACACTTGAATACACATGCTTGGACTTATGCAGATTGAATGCAAGCGGCTAGGTCATTGTCTGTTTAACTTTGAGTTTGACTTTAATCCCTGCCTGGACAAGTATAAAACTCATCCTGCTTATTTTTATTTGCGTTGAGTGATAAGAAGTGTTCATATTCGCACAGTAAGTTTCCAAATATTTAATACCCACGGCCACGGAATACTAAATGATACTTGTTGGATCGAGGACCAGTCTGTTTCATTCATAGAAGCCTAATGGTGGGTACCAGTCAGTGGGAGTTTCATGAAGAATTCTGGGTACTAGTGCAAAGTGACGTCACATGTCTGGCTGAATAAGCGTCTAAAATGGAGTAGGCCTTACTTCTACGTTCAATCTAGCCTAAAATCTGGCCAAATTGGCGACCGTTTTGGTTCTAGGATGCTCTACAGATTTCATATGACATGAAGGATGGCAAAGTATAGTTGCATTTATTGCCAAAATCCAATTTTAACCTGCAGAGTTAGTTGCGTCGTGTGTCCAGACTATGACCTTTGTTTACAGGCAAGTCATGTGATCGATTTCATGCATTTTCATTCGTTAATGACCGGCTTCTCGTTCATTGACTTCCTGAAAAGTGTAATTTTTAATGTGTTTTATGATATATAATTTAAATCTAACATATATTGAGCTGCATTGTAGTACAACATGAATCATTATTATATGCATTTTTATATTGCAGTGTTTTGCGTGTGGTGCAGAATCAGCTTCACACAAAAAAGAACACGATTACCAAGTGTTGGTATGTATAAACAAGACCCGTGCACATGTTTATGTTTTGGTTTACTATGTATATTGTACAAATTTGGCCACTGACATTTATAAACAGAGTGTTCCGAACCCATGTAATATGAATTATTGATTGAAATTAACCGATGGAAAGCAAAGTTCACCCTTTGTATCTGAATGCTTAATTTAAAGCGTTCAGCATCTTATATTTTTGTGGGTGGTTTTTTTACAGGATGATGGTGGTTTTTCTGTCTTTCAATATTCAGTGACTTGGACTGCCTCAGATGAAGAGGCACTCCTAGAAGCTGTGGAACAATATGGTTTTGGAAATTGGGAGGATACTGCCAATCATGTAAAAACAAAATCTTCAGAAGAATGCAAAGAGCATTACTACACATATTTTTTGCACGGGAACATTGGGCGATGTAAGTGTTATGATTCAAAGAGATAGTGAAAATATATAATTAGAGAAGCCGTTTTCTTTCAAAAGCTATTTTTTATGTGTTGTTGATGTTATATAATTTGTTTTTTTTCAGCAACATTCACTGTTGATGTGGGAAATTACAAAGTAATAGACCATACTACTCCTGAAGGAGGTAAGTCAAATGATAGAAAACTCAACAAAACCATTCAGACATTCGGTGCTACTTTTTTACTTGTATGAAGATTCATCCATATATATGTCGGCATAGGATAATTTAGACACCAGACTGTTTTTGCCCAATATTAAAGTATTATCCGGTCCAGAGGAATAAGTTCTTCATAAAAGAAATATTCTTAATAAACATACTATCCAGTCCGGCAGCCAAAATATTCTCAATCGTTCCCTGTATGTTACAAGATTTCTGAAACTAACAAATTGTACTTTGATTTCTAGGTCCATTATCTCCAAGCTTAACTACACCACTTCCACCCCTTGAACTCTCTCTCCAAGAGCAACAGGAGTTAGGTTATATGCCTCTCAGGGATGACTTTGAAAGGGTATGTATTTTTTTGTTCTGATAGCAATACTTGGAATTTTAATGATTCTTGGGATGCTGTATGATTGAATTTTTTCCACTATAATTCAGCAAAGTATTTTTTTATCAATATGATATTAACATTACTTCTTTTGATCTAGGAATTCGATAATGAAGCAGAAATTCTAGTCAGTGGGCTTTCAATAAATTATGATGATGAAGATATAGATATAGGTAAGATTCACCTGAATTTTTTATGATATTATAATATGTATGTGTAATATGTGGTGTCGCCACTATGTAATCTCTAATGATACAGCTACATCCACTGCCATAGCTTGTTTCACCAGACTCCCCCCCCTTGGGCTAGTAAAGTTAGTTTCAAAGGTCTTTTTGAGACTGTTTCAAAAATTCTTTATGATAAACCCTAAATGCCAAAAAATGAAAAAAACAAAATGGCAATCTTAAATCCTAAATTATTCCTGACTTTGGATTTAAAAATCAATTATCATATTATTCAGTATTGCTACTTTTCTTCCCTACAGCTTTTAAATTAGCACAAGTAGATATATATAGACAGAGATTAAAAGAAAGAGCAAGACGGAAGCGAACAGCAAGGGGGTATGGGGTTATACAAAATGCATCAACATTAGCTGCCAAACAATCAAAGTCACAAAAGGACAGTAAAAAGAAATTATCAAAAGAAGAAAGGTACGTTACTTGATTTGGTGAAAAAGTATCAATATTGTGCAGTAAGTCAGATTGTAGAGTTTCTCAGAGGGACAGATGTGTATTGTATTGACATAAATCATCCCAATAATAAATATCTGGTTCTTTTGTACTAATAAGTGATACACTATATTTTACAGGGATTTTCAAGATAAATTGAGAATATTTGCTCAATTCCATTCATTAAAAGACCATGAACATTGCCTAGAACAGTTACGGAGTAAGTTCAACTTCTGGTTTCATTAAATTTGTCTTTCTGGTGTTATTATCAGAATTTATAATCAAGATAATATGGATCTTAGTAATCAAAAGTGTGTGTATTTTGTCAATATAATGAGTTCTAAGTGAATGTGTTCCTCTCCTTTTGTAGAAGAAAAAGAGATAAAGATGAGAATAAAAGAATTAATCAGATTTAGGAGGAATGGTCTCACAAAGTTAGATGGTAAGTAAGACTGCAAGTCATTAGCAATATAGTATAGAAGTTGGTTTTAGGTATAATTGCTTTGCAGCTAGCATGTGAATATGGTATAAAAATTGACATTGCTTTGGAAACATTTGCACATTTTACAAATAATCAGATAATTTGAGAATTAAATACAGCTTTTTTATTAACCTATCTAATTTTCCACTACTGTAAGATAAATGAAAAAGTATGTTGGTGGTGTGAATGATATCCTTAGTCCTAATATTCAAGATTCCATCTTGGAACAAACAGTAATGAGTAAGATGCATCAAAGATTATAATTATGATAATCATGATGTGTACATGGCCAATCAAACAAAAGATATATGACTATACTATAGATATCATAATTAGCTAAACTTCTCCATCTGATAAGTTGCCGATATGGTAGAGATATGAAAATATCTTTGAGATAAAGTAGAATCAATTTTTCGCGTTTGTTGTGACATTTTTTCACAGTATTGAATCCCTTTATATAAAAGTATTAAATTCTCAGCATTAGAACTTCCAGGTGTATCTGGAGTTCTCTGAAGTTGATTGTTTTGAATACTGTCCATGTCAGAAAAAGGAAAGTGCAAAAAATAGATATCTATAGTTGATATATCTATGTTTGGTTTGCAGAATGTGCTGATTATGAGGCTGAGAAACTGAGACGTGAGAAAAAGAGAGAGAACAAAAAGAAACTGGTAATGTCCTACCCTTTAATCCTTACATTGTGTGTGTCTTGAATTTCAAAAGTCTTTTTCTCTCTTTACTGTTGGTGTTTAGTTTAACTTCTCCTCTCTGGGTTGAAAAATAGAACGGGTTCTATATACGGTTACAAAATAGTGCTAACAGATTACTTTGCAATTGACCTGTATTATCTGGTATAGGTATAAATTGAGACTGTTATGTTGAGAAGACCCTTTCTCACTTTTGAGGTAGTTTTTCTACTTTGGTGGTTTGTGTATTTTGATGATTTACAGATAAGCTTTTTATCCATAAAAATTGTAAGGAAAATGGGCATAGAAAATATCACTACAAAGAAATTATAATGAGGTGAGTTCTTTATTAAAAATTGTAGCGTAGTTTCTCTAAACAAGGTTGGAGTTAATGTTTCTATTTTTTCTTCTTTTAGGCAAGTTCAATCACTCCAAAAAGGACTTCAATGGTTTCAAAAAAGGCAGAGTAAGTATTTTACTGTAGATATTAGGTATTATTCCTTTTCATTTTATAGATATATAATTTGTATCTGTAATTATCATATTTTCTCTATTTTAGGGAAAAATTAAACGAAGAAGGAAAGCTAGGAGATATTATAGGTATTGGTAATTATCGTTTTTGTGTGTTTTTCCTTTTCCTTTTTCAACTTTTTTGTTTCATTTAGTTCAATTATTGTGATTTTTAGCAATGTAGATGTGTACAATTTAATTTTATTATATTTTGATATAGATGTTGTAACTCTGTATGGTAGAATGGTTTTGGGATCGATATTTTTACTCTTCATGATATAGAATTATTGTTCTTTTAAAACATTGTAATTAAACTTTTAAAGGAAATAGCTATCAAAAAGACAGTATGTCTGCTATGTGTCAGAAGGAAAATTTTCAATTATATGGCGAATAGAGATATTATTATTATTATTACTTTTGATAACTGACTGAAGGAAAATTCTCAAGTATATGGAGAATAAAGATATTACTATTATTATTATTACTTTGATAACTGACGTACACTGATTCTATTCCAGGTGACAAGAAACCTAATGGGGTTTCACGGAAAAACTTAGAGTCATTTCCAGGTGTAAGCTTGCTGTCACTAAGGGAAAAACGAGTAAGTACTAATATGACAAGCATAAATGAAAAGTTTAATTATAAACATCATATGATTTGAATTTTTTTAAACTATACAGTGGTATTTGAATTGAGTAAACAGAAAGAGAACTTGAGAATATTTTCAATTATTTGTCTCTATTTCCTTTCAGTTATGTCACTCAATAGGAATGAAGCCAGCAAGCTATATTACGATCAAAACCTGTATCATAAAAGTAAGTTTGTAAATTGATTTTTGGTCTATGTGGTTGTTTTTTTTACGACGATCACTTTGTACAAATCATTAAATTTTACTTTGAAGTTAGATCCATATACATTGAAATTGTTTTAAAACAGTTCATTTATTTTTTCATTTGTCAAACATCTGTCTGCTTTCAGGACTACCTCTCTCGGAGACAGGGTCAACAACCAAAGATTAGATACCCAAGTCATTTAGACAAAACACACCGTAGAAAAATACTCTCATTTCTCAGCGAAAATGGTTGGATTGGAAGTGTGGGAGCCTATGGCTAGTTTTAATTCTTTTATAATTGTAGCAGACAGCATGGAAACCCAGAAATTCTCATTATGCAGCAAGCAAACATATGAGTTCAAGCACACCAACTAGTACAATATTTGGCTGAAGAGGTTTTATTTTTCTGTGAAGGAATCGGCGGCAGCATTTTTATTAGTGAATATTTGCATGGCCCTACAGGCTGGAATATGCATGTATTTTACTGTAACCATCCAAACCATTCAATTATTTATAGAGTTCTCATATTTTATTTGTAAAACATGATCTGATTCACATTTTTATTCTCATTAGTGATTCAGAACCTCACTTCAATTGTTATGTATATTTTTCAAAATATTTTTTTTTGCTAAATCATGTCATTCTTAATTGATAAGATCAAATTCAATTTACTGTATATTTGGATTATGCAATTTGGACATTTTACATGCAAAGAAAAATTCTTTATAGAATAATAGTGTATTTGAAAGAAAAGTGTGAGAGTGAAGGGATATTCAGAGTAAGTCTTTACGTCAATTCAAGTTGAAGAGAAGCTTGCTAGGGAAATCATTCACTGGTTTTCCGTATTTTTTGGTTGTAAGGAGATAGGAAATATTGTAAGTAAAATTGGATAAACTTGCAAAGAATCATTGTCCATTGTCCTAAAAGTCCTGGATTTATACTGCTAAAGAAAATAAGAAATGACCAAAGTGGTGCTGTTAAGGTATTTATTTGCTGTCTTGCTTCGAGCTTGTTTTTAATTGCCAAATTGTATCAGATTACAATAACAGGATTTAAAAATAGTAGTTTGGATGGGCACAATGTCTAAGATTTGACTAGTTAAATGCAAGAAGCAAGACATTTTGTAATGCATGGATGATGTTGCTTGTATTTATTTTGTTTTAACAAACATTGTGAATGAGATTTTTCATAATGTTTGTGCATTGATTAGGCTATTGCAAGAGTAATTATTGAGATGAAATATGGAATGGTCTTCCAGCATATTTTTCGTAGCATTGTTCTGGAAAGTAGAAAAATTCCATCACAAAGTAATATAAGAGTTGAAAGTCACAAAATTATCACAATTGATATTCTTTATAAAGACTTTGATTGGTGCCTAGACACAAGATGTATGTAAATATAATTTTATTTGGATTGAACATTTCAAGAGAAATTCACATTGAATTTCGATTTGGGAAAAAAAATATCAAGTGTAATCCATCAAAGATAGTTGTAAAGGTCTTTCACAATCACTTCCCCAATTTTAACTAGGATACTGTGAAACCATTTGGTGGTTGTTTGTTAGGTAGATTAGTTTTAGTTTCAAGATTGATAGAGATGTTGGTGGTAAATGAAAATCATTCCATTGGCCTCGTATGGGACCAAGCTCAAGACTTGTTTCAAACTGATGGTATAGGACTATTGCCTTGCAGATAGATATTGGTTATTTTATATACTGTCCATGAGTAAAATTAATGCACTCATGTAGTTTTGAATGGTTCTGAATGCATGGGCAAGTTGACTTTTTTTATAGGTTTTTTTTACAATTGTTGAGTGTGTTGTTTTACCCCAAATCAAGAGTTTTCAAACAAGCCAAGAAAAGTTGTGAAGAAACAAAAATGGGAATTTGTTAATTGTAGTAATGAATGATTGTATTATACCAAATCAATGTAAATTTAGTTGAGTAGGAATAATTTATTTATGATAAAACATAATCTGTAAACTATCATGTTTTGTTGGAATATGTATAAAAAGAGTAAATGGGAATTGGGAGTTGTTTAAGTTGTGTATGTTGTATTGGAAAATGAAGTCTAGCATGAATTCATAAAATATGTCTTCAGACTGGTATTTTCCAACTTAAAATCTGAAGAAAAAAAAATCTGCAATAAATGTAACATGTTTCTTAATATCCTTTTGTTTGTTTGGTTTTTTTGCCATTTCTAATGCCTTCTCATGATATACTAAGGAATCTCTTGAACAATCAAGCTTTTGGAAATTAATGTATGCATCTTAATGAAAGTAATAAAAGAAGACATCTGAGTTGTTCTCGTAAATTACACCATTTTCAAATGGTATATTTATTCTCAATAAAAGTATGACAAAAAAGTAGTTACCTAGCAAGACCAAATGATAAGAACATCTATCAATTTTTACAAATGATTTCAAACAATTAGAAATCAAATTTACACTTGATAATGTAATGTATTGCATTTTTTTTCAAACAAAACAGATCATTAAAACAAACTACTGAAGAGAGTACTGTGTCTATTACATTCTTAGCACCATAAACTACATGTATGTATTACTGTACAGAAATTCTAAATTACAATACATTAAAATAATAAAAACTTGCTAGGCTCAATGCAGCGAGACATCTTTTTGACTAGTTCATAACATAGCGATGTTTTTTTACTAGGATACAAATAAAATTGATACAAAAAATTAAAGCCGACCAAATGTTTAAAAAAAAAAAGAAATATAAATATCTGATTTCTTCGTCTCCAGTTTCTGTTAAAAGTAATACTGATTTAAGTTCTTGATGGTCTCTATTATTCATGTTCAAGTTTCACCATGATGTGAACATTATCTAACTTTATAAGAATAGTTAGATCTCTAAACCCAAATTGGTACATAACTGGCCCAGCTAATTAATATCATTTCACATAAAAACAGAACATAGTCGAACCATAAAATAAACCCACCCAAGAAGCCTTCTACAATATTTTATCATATAGTTTATAATACATTTTGTCAACTGAAATTGTTTTATATCTTCAAGATTTTAATATCGGATCGGATATACTGTTCAACATCTAAATGTATTCACCAACTATTAAAAAATTCAGTTTCTACAACACATTTCTGTACAATAAAATAAAAGATTGTTACAAGATCAAATTTTAAAGCACTCTTTAATATGATTACATTATTCTTTTTAAAAAAAGTTTTAAAAAATTGCAAGAATGACAATACATATACATTCAGTTGACCTTGTTTCTGCGAAAGAAGAAAAATAGACATTTATTAGATTTCAAGACTGATTATATAAAAAAAACATGTTGAATTTATATCTAAAATGTATGAATGAAATATGACTTCACATAACCACAAAGGTTTTGCTATAATGATAAATGCTTTAATTCCTCCTAAACGTCCTTCTTCTTTATACTAACATCTTGGAAACAGAAGGAGGACACAATGAATACTATACAATTCTTTCTACAATAAAGTCTGGTTCATGATGTCTCTGAAATCGAGTCACTTTTTACTTTTATCCCTCTAGGGCAGAAGGCCTGCTTCATAACATGACTTGCAACAAAACTTTGAGAAATATCTATGGTGACACATCTCTGCTTCAACAATAAGATTACAGTTTGCTAGCCATGGTTTATCTATGCAATTTGGTGGTAGCTGGTGACCTGAAAATATTTAAAAAAAGAAAATTTAACATGTGTATCACCTAGAGCTAAGAACTTCACCCTTCATATATGATATAAATCATTTTCCATTCACCTTTCAGCCTATAATAATTATTATTCACTTAGTTTTCAATTTGACTACTTATTTAACATATCAAATACATATTTGTAAGCATAGCTTCCTTATAGCTACTCATATGAATGAAACAGGTGCAGGTCACAAGTGCACCTAAGCCGTAAATATTCAGCAGAGGTGCCAGTATCCAATTGAACATAGAAAAATAGCATGAATCAACTTCTTACCTTTAATTCTAATAATAGTACTAGCTGTAACTGGTTCATCACCATTTCTTGATGCTGTACATGTGTAATTTCCTTGATCTTCCAAACGGATATCCTCGATCACTAATTCACCATAAGACAGTTCTTTGAAGCGGCCGTCTCTTGGAAAACTAACTCCGTTTTTACTCCATGTTAAGTCTACATTGCTACTTTCTCCATTAAGGTTACATTTGAGGACAACTGCCTCCCCAGCATCAAAACTTCTCTTGTGTTTATCAATTGAGATTCCAATCACCCCTGAGAAATAAACAGAAAAACAATTATTTGAATTTGCAGCAACAACATAGCTTAGAATCTTCTCAAAAGTGTTATCCGAGTGACAACACTATATGGCATTTTATGAATAATTACATCACATATTTATGTAGCTTATTTTTCAAGTTGAAGACTTCCTCAAAGCTCTTTACATGATTTCATCTCAAATCTCTCAGTTCACACGTCAGACTTAATAAGTCTTCCACCATCACAATCATTTTATTCAAAACTTGCACATAAATGTCTGTTTTACAGACTTATGTAAAAAGCGATTTACAGGTTCTTGCAATCAATATTTTAGAGCTGTTTTCTTAGTTCACCACCAGGAACATTTTTTAGTTGAACATTTGTATACACTAAGTACTACTAACTATTCAAGGTTTTCGTGCTATTAATTTTCAGCAAACAGTCTTACCCAAAACATTCAAAGTAACTGTTGTTCTCTTTGGTTGTCCTACACCATTGAATGCTTCACATACATAGTTACCACCATCTCTTATTTCAGCACCATCAATTTCAAGGTAGCCATTCTCAGCCTGGCTAACTCTAAATCCATCATATTCAACTTCAACACCATTTCTCAACCAGCGGTATTGAGGATCTGGTACTCCTGTAGCAGAACATTCCAAAACAACTGCTTCTCCCTCGGAGACAGTGACATCTGAGACGCTATGTGTAATCTCAACAGGTTCTGAAATTGAAATATGGCATTTTCAAAATCACGCCGAATGATTTATAAATTATTTTATATCTTTGAAAGAGGATTTTGCTCTTTGTCTCTCATCCTAAAGACTTGTTTTAATTCTAAATCACTTACTCTGGAGGACAATCTCATATTCTTTTAAGGCTGGGTCACCAATGCCATTGTAAGCTCTGCATGTGTAACGAGTGGAATCAGATTCTTCAATTTGATCAATCTGTAGGGATCCATCATCATGCTTTGTCATTCTGTCTTGAGAACGAATGTCTCTCAGTAAAGGATATCTAAAGAAAATATAAATAAAAATTGTCAAAGGATTTCAATGCAAGTAACACTTTTGCAGTGCAAGTGCATACATTGTATTGGAACATTTTAACTACGCACATTGTCAAATTACACAAATATTTTCAACAGTTAATAAATTTACTCTTTGATGCACAAAAACGGTTCATTATAATGTAGACATCATCAAGTTACAAAATTGTAAGCGTAGATAAAATAGTTGTATATTTCAAGCCATGTAAAGAGACATTTTAAAGATTTATTTATTTTTAAAAATCTCACACATGATTGGAACTACCAAACATACCCTTCTTTGAACCATGTGATGACAGGTTTTGGAGCTCCAATAGCTTTACAATGCAACACAACTGTCTGCCCTTCCTGGGTTAAAACTGTACGATCTACCTGAGATACAATTCTTGGAGATACAACTGAAAGAGAAGATACGAAACAAAATTACAAACAATGAAACATTGATTATCTTCTTGTCCAATATCATAAAATATTTAAACACACAAAAATTCATGTTATGCAAAAGAATAAGTTACTCCCATTTATTTGACACAAAGCAGCTCACAGTCGAGTTATGAAAGTGTTTAGGTGGCTGATTTGAAAGCTCACAAAATCATGCATTAATCTGGCTGAGAGGATTATTTCTTGATTAATTCAAAGATTGTAAATTGTATTTCCAAAGGTATATGTGATTGGTTTCTTTTCATGCTGTTTTGTCGTTGTTTTTCAAATCTTAGAACAAATATCAGACAGGTGTATAAGCTACAGCGGAGAATTATTTAATAAAATAGTTCATTCTCTCATGCCTTCTTATCAAATATACAGATATTCATTTCATGAACAAATAAATGCTTTTTCAAGCTTTGCAATATATTACAGCAGAGCCAAGCTATATATTTTGAATAAACACCTTGAATTTTATTGATGAATGCGTTGTTTCATTAGCAGAGTTCATCTTGGCATGCTATATAAAAACCTGGTAGAGGGTATAAACATGTCAACCCTCCGGTTTAATCAGCCTTTGTTTCCGTACTTACACATCACCTATTTATTACACCAGACACTCATTTGTTTAATTAATTTGACTCTCACCTGGACAGCCCCTGTAGTTATATCCTGTAGCTTCTGTTTCGCCATCAAGGCAACATCCAAAGAGTGAGTTTGCACATCCTAGATAGCATTTTAAGTAACAAACATGCATAAGCGGTCAATTAACATGCAATCAAGTTACAAAAATGTCAATGATAAAATTCAAAAAAATTGTCAAAATTGTGACTGAATATCATCATATTTTTTACAAATATCGGGCTAGTTCTACAAAGATGATCAACTACAGGGTAGTCTGTGACATTTCTTAAAAAGATGGTTCTTCAAAAAGTATTTTTTGCACAAAAATAATTCTCTTCTGATTACATTGAAAGCCATATATTAGCATTATGTTATTGTTACGAAGGAGTAGCCAAGATCAAGTAATACAAAGTGGAATTTAAAGGAATAAATGGGTTATATAAAGTGGGTTGAAATTCAAAATCAGTAAGGAAATGCAACTGTTATTATGCAGGATCGTTCCTTTTTTTTTTTTACTTGATCTGTAGCAGTAACAACCCTTATTGCAATATTCACAAAAAAGCAATAATTTGTAAGGACATTTTATTATATCAAAGAGTTTCTAAGCTGTACTGTTCTAGCATTTGAAAGCATGGCATCTTCTACAGACAGATATGAGAAAACTACTCTTGAATCCTATTGGAATATCTTCTTTACTAAATCAATACAATATTCTTGGTATATAAAAATGCAACCTATTGCTAAAATAACACCAGTTTACATGTATATGTTAAAGTCCCCACAGCAGCATAAATAATTAGAATGTTTTGTATTTAGATTTATGCACAAAAGCATTATAAGACAGCAAGAGTTTTCAACCTCAAAACAAGAAAAACTGATGTCATCTCAGCATAAGGAGAATAATATATGATGCAACATGTGTATCTTCGCATTATCTCTATATTTCCAAATACTGGAACAACCAATTTCTAATCAACCTACCTGGTACTTGGAATACAGGTCTTGTACAGACATGACCACACCCGTTAGAGCAACATTTATCCCCGCTTGAGCACTGTTCGTCGGTGTTACATTCTTCTTCACAAGTTCCAATTGTGTCAAGAGTCATAGGTGGACAATAACCTTCCTTTGCTGGTGGAGTTTCTGTTGCTGTGAGATTCAAAGCAATGAGTTATAGCAGATTTTTTTCTTTGTAGTAATAAACATTTGTAAAAAAATAGAATAAAAAATATTGGATTTTTTATAATGAAGAAAACAACACTAAATACATGGATTTATAAATCTGCATAAGCATGCATATATAATTTCAGAAATAATATAACTTTTTAAAATTCTAACATGTTATAGAATAAAAAGGACACCCTACCATGAGTCATAAAATACATACCTTCAAAATTGGGATCAATACAAGAGTAGCTGCAACCGTTGTGGCAACATTTAGCATTTCCATTACAGTCCATATCAGAGGCACATTCTGGTTCACAGGGTCCAGGCTCACCACCATCAAAGACTGGGCATTGGCCTTCTTTAGCACCTGTAAACAGATCAATATTACAATTTAAAATCAAACTCGAACTTTGACAGACTTATTCTTTCAACATGTTTTAAATCAAGAAAAAAAATATCCCAAAACATATTTTGATCAATGCCCAATGAATAATTTATTTAGGTATCTTACCGGGTACACAGATTGGTCTTGGCCCAGGGCATGGTTCCCTGACACAGTTAACTTGTTCAAGCTGACACTCAAAGCCTTCATCACAACTATGATCCTACAGAAAGGAAATTTTGAAAAATAATTGAATTATAAATTGTAATAAAAGTATGAAAACACTTTAATGATAATTAATTCTATTTTTGCATATTGTAAATAAGTACATGTACTAGTATAATGACAATCAAATGTGACCACTACCGTTGCTTTGATACTACCAGAATATAAAAAGTATGAAACTAATTCAATAAATTTACCAACCATTAACCAGGCTGATTAAACATGTAAACTAAAGTGCAATGACATTCCTGGTTACATATTGTTATACGCATATATTTTCATGAATTAATATCCACT
The DNA here is from genome assembly GCA_033118115.1 of Pharyngocirrus eroticus. Taxonomy (NCBI): domain Eukaryota; kingdom Metazoa; phylum Annelida; class Polychaeta; family Saccocirridae; genus Pharyngocirrus; species Pharyngocirrus eroticus. The sequence goes on from JAVSBT010026676.1 coordinate 16,152, forward strand.
TTGGACTCACATCATATATAGCAAATAGCCTTTATAATAAGTTTTGACAATCATTTTACCTGACATGGGTCATAGCACTGACATTGAAGACATCCATCTGGTCCTCTAGCAAAGCCACTAGGGCAATCAAGGTCACACTCCAAGAGACCACAAGTAACCACAACTGCAATCAAAGAATTAGACCAGTTACTCATCAATATTGAAGTGGGTTTTGCTATACAGGGTAATACTTTATTTTTAAAACTAAAGCTGAAATATTTTTAAAACTAAAGCTGAATTTAAACTATGAATGAAACACGCACAAGGTCTTTTACTTCGAAATAATCATATGCGTTGTCTCTTGAGCACTTGAGCTGTGAATAATATGCAGAGGCGCCAGCTTTTTTATGCCGATATCCCATTGAAATGACGAATCAACCAAATTGCAGTGAAATGCCATTCATTTGTACTTACTCTTTGAGCAGAAAGCAATACAGTCGTCATAGGCTCTGAAGTTGTTTCCATTTCCTTCACATCCACCATAATAGAATGCAGTACAGTCTCCGAGCTGAGTGTCAAAGAACCAACGAGGTTCAGCAGCGAGACATGAACCAACAGAAGATGGTTTCAAGCAATCACCTACAAAATATTAGATCAATATTTACGGACTTATAATGCAAATACATTGAACCTTAAAAGCTTGACAAAAAGTACAAATTGTCTGGCTTGAATGGCTGTTGTTAGACACACTTTTGGAATCAATAAAAAATCTTGTTTTTTCCAATTTTGATTCAATTCCTTGGGTTAAAAAGTGTGCCTAACCACAATATCCATAATAACGGATAGAGGTTTCCCAGAGTGTGTCTGAAAAGCATTTAGAGCTAAAATAATCATGCTTAATCTAATTCTTCTAAATGTAAGATGGTAGTAATTTCATTGAATGAATTCAGATGAGGTATAAGAAATTGATCCAGGGTCTGAATCTTTACAGAATCGTCATGTAAGATGGTAAAATATACAACATTATCTACAGATTACATAAAAATATCACTAATTACTAACCAGGTTCCCTTCTCTTGACGCTGTTGCGCTGTGATGAATTTCCACAGGTTCCGTAGCACTCATCTTCAGTTTCAAAGTTATTAGTGTTACCTTGACAACCACCATAGATAAATGGCCTACACTCTCCATAAGTTTCATCATAGTGATAACGCAGGAAGTCAGCATAGCAGGGACCTGGATCTCTTGGTTGGTAACAGGTATCTGAAATAACACAACATTATAGAAAAAATAAAGACAAATTCCAAGTACATTTGTAACTGAATAATTTGTGAAAAAAATGGGAAATGTTTTCTTGACAATGTTCAGCTTACAACAATTTTGCTAACATTTATCACAATTGGACACATTTGTACATTTAAAGCTGAACTATATTGAATTTATCTGAAAATATTTCAGTCTATTTTTCAGTCTGGTAGTAAGCTTAATTTGCTTTACAACATAATGATTTTTTTACATATCTAAATCACAATATTAAATGAAGCTGTGTGCAGAGGTCTAAACATGTGCAATGAAATAAAGTTATCGAAAACGTCTATCTCTATGCATTTCTCATTAACTTAGAGGTGTACTATGCAGCAGGCCACAGATCAGATGGGTAATCACTAACAACCTTTTCAACATTACAGGTGAATTCAAAAGCTTTACCTATGTCATCTATGCCTGGGAGTGGTTCCTCTCTCACAGTTCTACATGAGTTTTCACAATCAGCAAGACTTTCAAAGTTGTTTCCATTTCCTTGGCATCCACCATAGCCAAATTCCATACATCTGCCTTGTTCTTGGTCAAAGTAGAATCTTGGTATGAGAGCTTTGCAAGGACCAACCTCTTTAGGAAGCACACAAACATCTAAAATTCAAAAATATTCCATATTAACATCAAGTAACTTCTAGCTCTAGAACTTCCAGATAAATAATCAAATTGCATGAATCTTTTTGTCATGAGTTAAAGCAATCATCTAAAAATGCATGTACAATTTATTCCCTTTTTTCATTTCAAATTTTCTTGAAATACATAAAAATAAAAATAAAAATAATAAAACTTATTTATTATGTTATCCTTTTTTGAGGGGAGGGGACTAAAAAATGGAGTGAAGATTTTCTTTCTTATCTAAATATATTACGCTATATACATAATAAATTGACTTATTTACAAGAACAATAGACTTTTATTTGAATAGTTCTAAAGTAATCATAAAGCATAAGCTGGAAAGATAATACAATTTGATTATAATAATACGAAACACAGAGAGTAGATTGAGAAGCTGTAATTAAAGACACAACATTGTTACAAGAACACATAAGATTACATACAAATAATAGCGTGCAGACAACATCATTCAACAAAGAAGCTGATTATTATGTACAACATACAATGCGCAAAGATGAAAGATGAAAGATGAAAGAAGCATACAAGATTTAAAAAAGAGGCACACTAAACTACAGTTGAAATGATAATCTGTAAAAAGGAATACAATTGGTATTGGCATTTTAGATTGTATACCTTAAAAATATCCTTCCAAATGCTGCTTTCAAAATAAAGTATATTCATATATGAAAATGGATATTTTATAAAGTATGTTGTTTTCAATACCTCCAAGAAAACTACATTTTCCAAAAATGTTTTTAAAAAATTTCATTCACAGAAACAATTTGACAATTTTAAATAGGTCCTGTATTGTCCATGAAAATTTATAACACTAACCAACAGACTAAAAAAATATATATATATCACTATCAGTGATATAAGACAACAACAAAAACTGGATTAAACGATCCTTGAAAAAGTCATGATGATAATGGTGATAAAAAGAAGAAAAAATATCAATTCATCAAATGAGAAAAAAAAAAATTTCAACTAATACAATGTACATTAATTTAGGGTTGAAACCATATTTAATAATATGCAATCAAACCTCTCGTAAGAACCATCATTTAGGCTTGGCTTTGAAGAGTTCCTAGCAGGGAGGTGGTCTCATTATGAAACATTTTTTCAACATTTGTTCAGTCTGTAGACAACACAAAAAGAGGTTTCCAGTGTTTTTATCCCTGTATTAAGGGTAGAGGCTTCTCGAAAATTGGAATGAAATCTAATCAAGTTTTCATTTTGAACCTTTGTAGGCTACACTAATCATGAGTATTAGGTTTATAGCTATAAAATCAAAATTGTAAACATCAACATTGCATGTCATATTTTCGAGGAGCCTCTACACTTAATCTGTTAAAAATAACTTGTTAACATTCTGTTAGATATTGGTATCCAAATCCACGCAAGAGACCCCAGTAAGTGTTGAAAACAAATTGCACGAATGTTGAACTATTGGATCAGTATTTTAGTGGTCCCAGTCAAGGGTAGTCCATTTGTGAGATGGTTTCCCAAGTTAGGTTTGACTGTATATTCTTTCAATACATGATCATGTCAGAGTGTCTTAGTTAATTGAAGGAAGAAGTAGCCCAACAATGTGTAGAAAATAACAACAGAAAATCAATCAATCAATCATACAATCAATTATTCACAGAATCAATCATTCAATTAATCAAAGGCAATCAATAAAATCAATTCACCCAACACCTGAAATTAAAACAAATTTATTAATTAGAAATTTATCATCTTTCACACAGCAGACATACATGGTCCAAGACAAAGACCTGAGTTTTTTAGCAGCATACAAAATGACAGACACCTATTTGTAGCTAGCTATACTGTCTGCAGGGAAGATGATATGGAACAACATTGCCTAACTCTACAAACAAAGCGGAAGCAGCCTTTACCTTGGATAGGTAACTCATTCCCAAGGAATGAAAGCTTAAAAAAAAGCGGGTTTGCAATGAATGCACAGATACGACACTAGAACTAGAGACCTGTACTCCCATAGACACCACATGACAATGCACATTCTTCTCTGGAAATAAAATTATTCTCATTGCCACGGCAACCACCAAACACAAAATCTTTACAGATTCCAGCTTTGGAATCATAGTACCATCGCCTGATCGCTGCATTGCATGGACCTTTGTCTACAGGCAATTTGCATGTTCCTGTTGTGATAGAAACAGATATTGCTGTCTAATATTTCAGCCAAGGAAGTAATGAACTTTTTCTTATGAGTCATATGAATTACTTTTATTATACATTTAATAATGTTTACTGATACCATGCTGATCATTCCCTAGTTAAAAGGCCCCTTCTCTGTACAGTCTATTAAGAGATTCTTAAACATATCTACAAATATTATTTAATCCCAACACAATTCGCGAAAAAAAAATAGAGTATAAAAATATGTTTTTGTTGTATAAAAATCATGCCCTTTCAAATGCTTGATCACTAAAACTTATAGGCAGACTGCGATTACGGATTTTTTGCAGGGGTAAATCAACTACTAATCAGTAAAAACAAATAGGAAAACATCAAAATTTAGTTCTGTATTTATCCCATAGCAAAACTGGAAAACGTGTGAGCTAAGGGGATAAACCACTTTTGTTGTACGAGGAACCAAAGTCGAAAATAATAAATAATATAAAAACAGAGAGGGAGCCCTCTTAAAAGGTACTATAAGGCTAAAGATGATAATGCTATTTCAACTATGTAAAATATTTTCTTACACAAAAGGAATTGATTTAACACGAGGTAAACAAGAGGAATACAAGACTTAATCAAAACTTATCACAAAAGACTGACCATGGGAAATATGACCTGGGGATACCTCACTTCCACAAACACTCATACAATCCAAGGAAGTCTTAAATCGGTTCCGATTGCCACTACAACCACCGTAAGAAAACAGTTTACAAGTCCTAGTGTGGACCTCAAAGAACCACATCTGTGAGTAGGAAAAACAGGGACCAGGATCTGGGTTCTGGACGCAAAAATCTGCAGCTGTGAAAAAGGCGCAGAAACTAGACAATTAAAAGAGCAGAAGTGGAGTGGACTATTTTGTTCTCAGGAAATAAAAGATGCTGCAATTGAAAAATTAATTATATTAGCAATCTTAGATTTAACCTCATGCAAATCTGGTTTTGATTATTAAATATAAATAGTTATCAACATTACAGCATGCTTTTAGGTAGGATTAAGTCAAATATCTTTAAAATAGGAGCAGCATCTATTACTTTTTACATCAATTAGCAAATAGGGGGTGTTTCGCTAGATTAGAACAGCTTCATACTATGTTTGTTCTTAGGGTGCATGGATTCTTATGCAAAGAAATATCTTTGATTGATATAAAGCAATTACATTCATAGCTATTAATACATCATAAGGTCAAATTAAGGAGACTTTCTTTTCTTCAAGGAACTACCTTAAGGTCAATCTAATTCATTATTTTATGAACATAAAAATCTTCTATCACTAAACAAGAACTAGGGTCCATAGTATTTATTTTTTTCTAAATTTTCTCCTACCAAGAACTTTCAATCAATGCTGATTGACAAAGATCACAGCAGTGATTGAAAGCTCTCGGTAAGATTGACATTGTCACTGGTTAGATGAATTTACATAAGACTAAGAACTAGGGTGTAGATACAGAAATTTTTGTCTCCAAAATATCCAGAGTTAAGTGTAATTAGAAGAGGAGGTGTTGGTTAAAAGGACAAATGAAAACAAGAAGATGAATAAATAAATAAATAAATAAATAAAGGCCATTTGAAGATGGGAGTTTACAGAAACAAAATGTATTTAAGGTCTTCAGTGGCACAGACAGATAAAGAAAAATATGATCCCAACACCAAAATGTGCTTTAATTGATACCTTGACGTCTGCGCTCAATGCAATGGCCTTCACAGTCTTCCAAAGAATTAAATCTATTCGCATTGCCATCACAGCCGCCATATCTAAACTGTTGACAAGTAGCAGTCCCAACATTGTAGTAGTACATCAATTTGTTTTCTTCACAAGTCCCAGAGTCAAGAGGTTCCATGCACAGGTCGTATTCTGCGGCTGGTTACAACATGCAAAGCATAGGGCAACATTAATCAATGATGATCTTTATTTCATTAATCAGAATTTAAAATTTAATCAAAATTAGATCGTTATCAGTGAATGATGTTTGACAAGAAAAAATGCAAGCTGTTTCTAGCTCTTCTAAAATTATATCATGCAAGTTTTATCAAAAATTTAGTCAATATACTAATTAACTTGTAACACTATCAAGATTTTTATCTTGAATTTTGGAACAAATTGGCGAGTTTTCCTCAAACCACATTCACTGGGATTTATCATGCATCATAATTGTTTTGGTATCTGGCATTAGATATATCAAATTGCTGTTAAACATGATTGAAATAATTATTTTCAATGCATCTGACATCACTACGTTACTAAAATTCAGTGAGCAAGAAATTTGAATGAGAGAAGTCTTGAGAAGGTTCTCCTCCACAGAAGAAATCCACAGGACGTTTGTTAAGATTGTAGCATTTGAATGCAATTTCTGAAACCTACAGATTTGGTGAAATTCTGCAGATTTGGTAATGAACAATTGCATTACCAAAGGAATACACCATCAAACAGTCGTCGGACATCAACATAACTATATGATTAGATGACCCCTTTGTTTATAGCTAACATTTTGAAATTATGCAACAGATGAGAGAGAGAGAGAGAGAGAGAGAGAGAGAGAGAGTCTGAAAATTGATGAGATCATACAGAGACAGAAGTGGAAAGATCGACACAAGAAAAAAGCCACATGTATTGTATTCATTTTCAGTGATTGAAAATCTACTCCTTGAATCTAATAATGACAACATGTGAATAGAAACTAGTCTACATTAGTTAAATGATATCTAATACAGATAGATAGATATTATACACAAGTATTATAAACACAAGCAGACATAGTGTAAGGCATGACATCAGCAAACAAAACAGACAAATAAGAGAGACTAAAACAAGGCAAGCTATCCGACATTCAAGAAGACATGGCTACTGATTGAAGACACAAACTAGTATTTGTTACTGGACTTCACCTTGTCCTTCCATCACTTACCCCCAGGTGACCCAGTTGTAGTAGTAGGTTGAGTGAAAAAAATCTTTGGACTAGTAGTGATGAGTGGCGATTTAGTTGTTAGCACAGGTGACTGGAGACAAGTGCTCTCACACTCTTGGAGTGTTTCAAAGTTATTGCCATTGCCTTCACAGCCACCGTACAGGAAGCGACGACACATTTTGGAAACAGGTTCAAAATACCACACTGGGTTATAACCATTACATGGCCCATGTTCCTTTGGCAGTTTGCAAACATCTAGAAAAATTGGCACAAAACCACTTAAAAAACAGGATCTGATGTTTTTTGAAGAAGAGTCTATTTGACAATGAACTAACACCTGCAATTGCCATCTTAGAACATCAGACCAAGCAGGTAATGTTTGCAATTGCTGTTTTGCCATTCTATATGTATGTATATAAAATTGCAAAAAAGCCTGCTTTTTCACACAAAAACAAATGACAATATAATTGATTAATATAAACATAGAAGGCTTTTTAGATATATCATTAATTGGTAAAAACAAATTGGAAAATATTGTTATGTAAAGACAATTGAAAAGCTCATGCTTTGAAAATGAAATTTGAAATATAGTGAAAATGAAAATGTTGTTCCCAGATTTCTTCGTGTTTTTTATTTAGTTATAAGCTATCAAAAAAGAGATGATAAAACATGCTGCTGAAAGCAATTATTTAGTATTAGGTTGATATTCAACACTTTTCATTAGCTCAAAGGGGGAATATTAAAACCACAGGAGGTAAATTTAGTATCAAAATATCAAAACACTCAGCTCAAAAGCAATGTAAGAGAATTTGTTTGTGTCAACAACTTTTAGTCTCTTTGAAGAAAGTTAAAAGGTTATCTGCAAAATTGAAACTAGGTTCTTTGTTGTCGCTTTTTCAAGTGTAAGCATGAAATAAATGTATGAGTTTTTTTTTCGTTGGCGGATGCTTTGGTGTTAATGATAATGATTAAAAACACAGAGAAAGACATACCATCAGTGATAACTTCGTTGTTTCTATCACTATCAGGTTTCACTGTTTTGACATATCCACTGCACTGTTGTTGACATTCAAGTTCTTGCTCAAATCTGTTTGCATTGCCATCACAACCACCATAGATGAAGCTCATACATCTGCCTTCTTTGGTATCAAAGTACCACATTGGAATGTAGGCATCACAAGGCCCTGTTTCTGCTTCCATTGAACACATGCTGGCATCTAGTGGACAAAAAACATTTTATTGAAGTTCGTATGATGTGAACTTTGTGAGTGTTTTCTACTTTTCCTTAGAATTGATGACTTAGTATAGCATAACATTGTAAAGATAAAATTCAATTTTCTGAACTTCAGATATTATAAAAACACCTCAAAGATAATATACTGATTAACTTATGATCTAGAATTAATGAAAGGAAAACCAATGCTTTTTTAGAACAAATAACATATTCTGAAAATATCAACAAAATAATTTTAAAAAAAATATTACCTGGAGGTGGCGTTGCTTGAGTTGGGGCTATTGTAGTCTCTTCCATGTATTCACATTTCTGCTCACATTCAGCCTGGTTTTCAAATCTGTTATCATTGCCTCCACAACCTCCGTACACAAATCTCAAACATCTTTCATAACTGGTGTCATAATACCATACAATATTGTAACCATTGCAGGGACCAGCTTCATATGGGACGGCACAAGTACAATCAACCTGTTTTTCCTCTCTAGTTCTCCTTGTTCCTTCAATTTCATTGCCTTCTGCATCGGAGCACCAGCATGATCCTATGCTACCATGACATTGTTGAGATTGGAAGTAGCCGTCATCCTTACATTGTGGAATGTAGGCACCAAGTAATTGATGTGTGCTGTCATAAAGTTTATGACATGGAGGCTTGACTAAAAAAATAAAATAAAAAGTATTTTTTCTTAAAATAAATTCTATAGACCCAAACTATAGACCATTTGAAAATATATAATAAGTAAGAGCAATTACATGCAACAGAGACAATAATGAAATATTAGCTAAATTATTGTTGGTTCCAAGATCCATGCAGAAATATATCATTCAAAGATAAAAGAAAAGCTTTCCAACCTCATGACCTTTCAACCTCTCCTGAGGGGGGGGGGGGGGGCTCATCACATGAATGGTCAGGTGGTAATTTTCCTATAACTTTTGTTCCAACATTGAATATTAATAATTAATCTATTAATAGAATAGTTACCCTGGTCTGGTTGGTCTGTCTCGCCACATCTCTGCATGCACTCTTCTTCGGAATCAAATCTATTGTCGTTACCATCACATCCACCAAAAATGAACTGCAGACATTTCTTTTCATTTGAATCATGATACCATTTAGGGAAATATCCCTTGCAGACACCAACTTCAGCTGGGAGGCCACAAACTGGTCCATCTAGAAATAAGATATAGAAATAGCAATTTTTTGCAAAATACTTATGTTTATTGGTGAGGAAAAGGCCCATTTATTTATATAATTGCATGCATAATTGATGAATTTTATTTTCATTTTGAATACAAACTTTCTTGTTGGGAATTTAACATTTGTAACAAATATTTCATTCCATACAAGTTTTACCTGGTCTTGTCCTAGTTTCACAGTTTGCACGGTCTTCAGTTGGTCCTCTGCGTGATCCTTCAATTTCATTTCCATCTTCTGTCACACACCAGCAGTAACCAGTGCTACCATGACATTGCTCTGAATGGAAGTGACCACTCTCTGTGCACGTTGGAATGTAAGCTCCAATCAACTGTGCTGTACTGTCTAATAAGTCTTGGCATGGACCTAAATTAAAAGGTGTGAAAGCATCCATATTTGACAAATTGAACATTATTCAGGATATAGTGATCAGAAATTTATCTTATTACTTGTTAGAATACAAAAAAAAGATGTTGTCCCATCACTTGAAATCCTTAAGAACCATTGAATAGAATTTATGTGAACAAATTTTGTTCGGGTAGTAAGCTTTACTTGCACACAGTGTCATGATTTTTCAAGCATAATTGCAACAATGAAGCAGTGCACAAGGCATTGAATTACTTTTTGTCTCTATACTACCGTCCTTTAATTGGTTATATCAATGAACACCATATCACTGTAGTCATTACTAGTCACAAACTAGAGACATGCAATTTCATAACACCATTTCTTACCTCTTGAGGTTTGTGGCTGCCTGCAATCTACTTGTTCTTCATCTCTGAATCTTCTTGTATTAGCAACCTCATTTCCTTCTCTGTCACTGCACCAGCACGACCCCACACTGCTGTGACATTGCTGTTGTGAGAAGTAACCATCTTCTGTACACTGAGGAATATATGCACCAGACACCTGTTCTGTGTTATCATACAACTTCTGACATGGGCCTAGAAAATTAACAAAATAAAATCTTGTATTCCAAAACTTTTTATCTTCAAAAAGGTATTTTATGACAAAGAATCCATCCACAAACAAATCAATTTGGAATGGCCAACTGATTATTTAAACCATCATCTTATAATGCAAGATGTTTAATAATTTTGTTTCTCTATTTGCGTCCTTGCATTAATCCAAACTTAAGTTCCTGTAAGAAATAAAACAGTAGTGAAAATTTAAAAGAATTACATTTTTCACCACTAGGTGTCATTTCAGTGTCTTACCAACTCTTGCTTCACAGTCAACCTTTTCTTCAGTAGGTCCTCTACGAGTATCTGCAGCCTCATTGCCGTCTCTATCCACACACCAGCAGTAGCCAGTGCTTCCGTGACACTGCTTAGGATGGAAATATCCAATACTATTACAGGTAGGGATATACGCTCCAGGTAAATTTTCAGTGGTAGCTTGGAGATTATGGCAAGGGGCTAAAAAAACCAAAATATCATATAAAACATAAATCGTAACAGAGTAACCGTGCACATAGTACTAAATTACTTTTTGTCCTTAGACAAAAGTTCTATACAATGATCTTTTAATTGGTTATTACAATGAACATCAGATCAATGCACCTGTGACCATTTTTTACCTCTTGAGGGGTTTCGCTGCCTGCATTCTACTTGTTCTTCATCTCTGAATCTCCTTGTATTAGCAACCTCATTTCCTTCTCTGTCACTGCACCAGCAAGATCCCACACTGCTGTGACATTGCTGTTCTGAGAAGTAACCATCTTCTGTACACTGAGGAATATATGCACCTGGCATCTGTTCTGTGTTATCATACAACTTCTGACATGGGCCTGGAAAAAATTATTTAAAAAAATAATTAGGTTTTTTTTAAGAAGATCTTTTGGTTGAATCTATACCCCTACCTACACAACTAAGCCATTCATACACTGTCAAATGTTATACTTCACATAAACCAGTGATTAGTTTGGAATATTTGGTGTCATATTAGAGCCTTACCAACTCTTGCTTCACAGTCAATCTTTTCTTCAGTAGGTCCTCTACGAGTATCTGCAGCCTCGTTGCCGTCTCTATCCACACACCAGCAGTAGCCAGTGCTTCCGTGACACTGCTCAGGATGGAAATATCCAATACTATTACAGGTAGGGATGTATGCTCCGGGTAATTTTTCAGTGGTATCATAGAGATTATGACAAGGGGCTAAAAAAGAAAGAAGAAAATATCATGTTTTATTCAAAAAATGAATAGCAGTTAGGTATTTTAGTCATTATAAAGCAAATTGGATTTTGAAAGATCAACTGGATTAACTTTTATAAAAACACAACTTGTAAAGTGTAGAAACGTATTAGATGTTTGATTCAAATGAATTCAACATTGAATTCGAATATCAAATGTTTCACCAGATTTGCAAGTAACTTTCTAGATAAACCTATACAATTTCATATAAAAGTACATTCTCTACCCCAATTCCAAACAATAATACTGAAATATAGCTATACATATTTTCACTGTGAGCATCTGTTTACTGAATATTGAAAACATGAATATTGATGCCCTTGTATAATTTGCTTTATTCTTTTTTTATATATATATAATTTTCATGGGTTCATTGGAAATTATCTGTTATCCTGGGCAAATAAATCAAGTTTATGCTTCTCCTGTTATCTAATTTCATAATATAATTAATTACTTTATATAGTTATGTATACTATAAGGAAAATCTTTTATTTTGTTATATGTTTGTTTGCCAAATAAAATAAAATAAAATAAAATAATTACGGTCTCTAGCCAATGGTTTGACAACAATGACTTCCTGGTCACATCTCTGTTCACATTCTGCCTGGTTTTCAAATCTGTTATCATTGCCTCCACAACCTCCGTACACAAATCTCAAACATCTTTCATAACTGGTGTCATAATACCATACAATATTGTAACCATTGCAGGGACCAGCTTCATATGGGACGGCACAATTACAGTCAAGTTTCTCTTCCTCTCTAGTTCTCCTTGTTCCTTCAATTTCATTGCCTTCTGCGTCAGAGCACCAGCATGATCCAGTACTGCCATGGCACTGTTGAGATTGGAAGTAGCCGTCATCTTTACATTGTGGAATGTAGGCACCTGGCATTCGTTCGGTGCTGTCGTAAAGGCTTTTACATGGAGGATTTTCTGTAAGGGATATAATGATTGTATAATCAAAGTAAATGGACAAGTGGTAAGTACATTAGTAAAAAAAACAAATAGCCAAAAAATGTTTTATGCTTGTGCTGCAACTTGAAGTAACTTTCAAAATGAAAGTGTCAGTCCAATTTACATGACTTCACAAATAAGCTTTTTTTGACACCTCTATTATTAAAAAAAAATCGTGTTTTTAATATTTTTTTAATCCTTGTATACATATCACGTCTGCTTAAGGAAAGGTATGCCTACCTGTATCAGGTTGTGGTGCAACTGTAACCACTCTGGTTGTTGTTTGTTGCCTGGTAATACTAGTAGTAGTTGTCTCTGCGTTCTCACATCTCTGTTCGCAGGCTTCTTGACTTTCGAATCTGTTATCATTTCCCCCGCACCCACCATAAATAAATCTAAGACATCTTCCGTAACTAGTGTCATAATACCAAAGGATGTTATAGCCGTTACATGGACCAGCGTTATATGGAACGGAACAGGTGCAATCAACTTTTTCTTCATCTCTTGTTCTACGTGTGTCTTCAATTTCATTGCCTTCAGCATCTGTACACCAACAGGATCCCACACTACCATGACATTGTTTAGATTGGAAGTAGCCGTCATCCTTACATTGTGGAATGTAGGCACCAAGTAATTGTTGGTCTGTGCTGTCATAAAGCTTTTTGCATGGTGGAATTTCTACAAACAAAAGTTAAAAAAAAGATAAAGACATATTATGTGATCAAACCTAATTTCGATTTCATTCCGTTTAACTCTACTACCTTTTGCTAACACTATCAATAAATATACATTACTGATTACTAAAATAAATAACTGTCCTAACATCTGAAGTGATTAAATGATTCTCAAATGAATACTTTGTGGGTACATGTATATAGAGGATATCTGCATTTACAGACTATTTGAATTATTTCATTATTGAATTTGAAAGTTCAAATGATATAAATAGACATAATTCTTCCCATTTCCATAGACTAGTTAGATATAAACTCTTGTCTCTTACCTTGCTCTTCTTCATCAGTTTTTTGGCATACTTTTTGACATGCTTCCATGGTAGAGAATCTATTAGCATTGCCTTGGCAACCACCATACAGGAATTCACGGCAAACTTTGTTTTCTTTGTCAAAGAAAAAGCTCCTCTCGCTTTCTCTGCAGGGGCCACTTTCATAGTTAAGATTACAAATGTCTGAAATAATATATTGAATACAATAATATTAAGTTTACTGTCTGGATACATGCAGTGATTAAAACATTTGAGTTGAAATTGTTTAAACTAAGGATAGCCCATACAGCATATCGGGTCTTCTCTTGGGCGGGGAGGGAGGGGGGCAATAAATACTGCCACTGCCACTAACACTGCTCTTCTTTTTAGAAAGATGTTAAAGGTACCTTAAGGTGCAATTACTCGGAAAGTACTACTACCAGTTGTGGTTCACTGGGCCTGGGGGAAAAAAAACACCCAAATATAACCAAAGTCCCTGCCACTGTATTATACTTGAGGCAAATAAAATCTAAAATTATAGAATAAATAACAATTCATTGTATATTTTACCTGTTCTTGGACAAGTTGCTTCACATGCCTCTTTGTTGTCAAACCTATTTTCATTTCCTCCATATCCATTGAACACAAATTCTTTGCATTCACCAGCTTCCCTATCATAATAGTACTTGGTGAGACTTTGTTCTCCTTGGCCGTGGTTCATTGTAAGACCACATATAGCAATACCAGTAGCCTTTGGTGCTTCTGTATTTTCTTCATGGTGACAGGCCTTGGTACATTCATCTTCTGTTTGGAATCTGTTTGCATTACCACCACAGCCACCATATACAAATCTCTCGCAGCGGGCATTGTCTTTGTTATAGTACCACATCCTTAGATAGGCAGTACATTCTCCTGACAAAGCCGGCAAGGAGCAAATATCTTAAAACAAAAGAAACAATGGTTAACAGATAAAATCCTACTACGCATGCACACAATTGTTTAATGTTAATGTATATTTTGTAAGCAAAAAAAAATAATTACTTTGTATGAAGATCTTCATGCAAGTGCAGGATATGTTTGGAATGGTGCCACCATTAAATACAGAGACATTAAGGTGCCAATAGATTGAAAGTTATCACACCATAGAAGAATGGGTTACACATTAAAACAGAAATACACAGAGCAACCAAGACGAGACAAGACAAAAAGTATCAGATATTTATTTCAAGCATACTTGTCATACTTGGTGACTTCAATGCAAAAATACTGAAGGAAGACGTAGAAAGAGCCAAACATCAAGTCATGGCTAAGGCTTAAATGTATGGAAAGACAAACCTCTGTTATTGCATGCAAGTTCACAATCTGCTTGAGTATTAAATCTGTTTGTGTTGCCCTTGCAACCACCATAGATAAATTTCATACAATGACCCTTGTTGGCATCGTAATACCAGCTTGGGATATATGCAAAACAAGGACCAGGGTCCTCAGCAACAAGACAAAAGTCTGAAATGTTTAGTCAGTGCAAAGTTAGTCATGCTTAAAGAAGATTTAAATATGTGCTGATATATAGGAAGAACTAGTAATATCAAACATTCGAAAAGACTGAAAACCCCAACCGCACCCAGAGAAATGTCATGAGTTTAGTTAACAACACCTAGGAACAGATCCTGAAGAATTCTTATCTAGTACAGTATTAGAGCAGACTTATTTCTATGGAGTTATTAGGAAATCTCAAAACCTACCTTCATCAGTCCTATCAATGGCAATTGGTGCTTTTGTTGTGGCCACGATAATAACCTTTTCTGTACATTCATTTAAGCAGTTTTCTCTAGTCAAGAAGCGATTTCTATTTCCCTCACAGCCACCGTACACAAAGCTTTCACAGTCTTGAGTAGCAGAGTTGTAGTACCACCTTGGCATATTTGCCAGGCATGGACCAGAGTCCAATCTCTGAGAACACCTCTCTATAATGCAAATAAATTTAGATATTGTTATTATGATTATATATGTGAAGTCTTATCAGGTTTTACTTCAATCTGGTAGTAAGCTTTATAAGCTTTGCAGCATCATTATTTTTCAACTGTTATTTTAATACCATTTTGTTAAAATTTCAAATATAAATACTTCGCAATTTGCAACTTAGCAGGGAAAAAGACTGTCTGCCAAGGTAAATATAATATTTAGAAAAAGAGTATTTCACTTATTAGCCTTATGGGAATTTATCTAACTTGTGATTAATGTCAATAATTTCAACTGGTTGGAAAAATAAAATCTCTTACTGAGAGCTTTCAGTTACAACTACAACCTTTGTCAATCTGATCTGAAATGACCACTCCACTATGTGTGTTGTGGACTAATAACAGGTCAGTTGTATCCTTCTTTATCAGAAACGTTAAACATCAACCAAAATAATACTTCAGATCAAAAAATGTACCTTTTCCTGGCACAACAGGTCTAAGTCTCCTAGAGCAAATCTTTTCACATTCTTCAAGGGTCTCAAAGTTGTTTCCATTGCCTTCACATCCTCCATACAAAAACTTTACACATTTTCCAAGATGATCATCAAAGTGATATCTTTCTATACTTGCAAAGCATCTGCCGGCATCTTTTGGTGCTATGCAAACATCTGGATGAAGAGAATATAGAATATTTTATTTCCCATAAGTACATTAATATTTGTTGTAATAACAATATCAGCATATTTGTGTCAGAACCGTCATATATAGTATATATATGCACTTTCAAAGACAGTTTTGACCATGAAAGCTTTTCTGTGAAAGCCAGTGAAAAATAATTCACTTGAAAATGCCTGGATTTGAACCACAGACCTTTGGTATAGAATATAAAGAAAAGAAAAGATGAAAAGTTTTTGATTATTCTCAGACTTACCCATTGGTGGTTTAGCACCACAAGCCTCTCTGCAACTGTGTTCAGATTCAAACCTATTATCATTGCCTTCACAGCCTGTGTAGACAAACTGTTTGCAATAGCCATCTGATTGGTCATGGTACCATCTCTGAAGATTCTTGTCACAACGCCCACCATCCTGAGGCAAGTGGCAAATGTCTATACAAAACAATATAGGTTGTTCAAAAAATTAATTGACTCAATTATGAAGACGCTACAAATCTTAAAGTTGATTTGTGTAAATTCATCTAACCAGTTAATTATGTAATACAACAAAACTTAACTCTTGACATAGAATATTTTGAAAGCTTACTTGGGAGCTATCAGTTACTCTGTAGGCTTTTTCAGCCAAAAATTATGTACTATGAAAGGTCTCTTGCTGACATCTAGCCGCCATAGCCAGAGTACATCAAAATTGGCTGATGAAGGCTAGAGAGTAGCCGAAAGCTCCAAAGTAAGCTTTCAAAATATTTTAAACTAGTCTAGAATTATGTTTTATTGTAAACTTTTAAGTAACGATTTAAAAACAAATATTGCATAGTTGGTACAAGGACATCAAATTTCACTCACTCTTTTCAGGCTTCAATAGTTTATGACAAGTGCTTTTACATTCTGCTTCAGTTGAAAATCTATTTGCGTTTCCATGGCAACCTCCATAGATAAATGTTTGGCATTCTTTGGTATTGGTATCAAAGAACCAACTTTCAAAATATCCAGTGCATGGACCAGTAGCTTGTGGAAGCTGACACACTATAAAAAATCAATGGAATAATGGTATAATAACATAACAATACAAAACATAGCATTTAGATTCTTTTAAATCAACAGAACAATAATACAATGATATCGAAATGCAATATTTTAGAAAAAAAAATCAAAACAAATTTAAATTAAGTATTTCAAATTTTTAATTTTTAATACAGTATTGATTCATGCCATCATTTCAAGATGAATTTGTTATCAAACGCATGACAAATTGTATAAAGTTAAATGGTCATATTCAACATCCCAAACACATTTCATCAAGTTCTACAATGTTTAGTATTTCCTTACATTTTTCTGCTGGTTCTTTGCATCTTTGTTCACAAGCTTCTAATGTCTGGAATCTGTTTTCGTTTCCTCTGCAACCGCCATACAAGAATTTCATACAACCACCCACTTTTTTGTCATAATAATATCTTTCATATTGTCCTCTGCATGGACCTGTCTGGAGGGTCATGCTACATACATCTAAGACAAAAAAAACAAAACAACCATCAATCAATAGTCTTATGTAGATTTATCTAACCAATTTTCATGTCAATATTATAAGATTAAAACTTTTGACTGGTTCACAGTATTTACACTTGCTGAGGGCTTTTGACCACTACTGAGTACTGTGATCTTTGTAAATACTGTTAACCAGTCAAAAGCTTTAATATTTTACTACTATCAATCGATATTTCTTCATTAGATGTTCTAAATGCAGAAAAAAAAATTAAAAGCCCAATGGTTTCCTTTTTGGATAATATTTTATGAGGGGAAAACGTTTTGTCATTCAGAGTTCAGTCATACCTGGTTGTTGGGGGGTGACACAGTTCTCTTTACATCCCTCCAAAGTATCAAATTTATTAGCGTTGCCAAGACAACCTCCAAATGAGAAGAGTTCACACTGCGAGGATTCAGTGTTGTAGTAGTATCTATTGATGGCTGCTTTACATCTTCCCACAGCCTTGGACAAATAACAGCCAGCTGAAATAGGAAATAAATAGAATAGAATTAGGAAAGCATTATTCAATTTTAAAGATTATTTACACATTTTAAGGACACAAATGCAAAACATTAGATTTTTTCTTATTTTATTTTTACAGATGAGAAAATCAGAATCCTGCAAAAAATCTGATTGAAGCAGAAGATACTCCTTCTGAACTAGTTTTGCCACCAGATGGTGCTTCTGGTGACCCCGACCACCCAAACTCTTTAAGTAGACAGTAATGCTTAGAAATATGATGATATACATTTTGTACTGAAGACTTTAAGAAAACCTATTTTAATGGGTTCAAATAACACCATCGGTATATGACCTTAACAGCAAGTTTGACGGAAAAGAAGTCAACAAACTGATTATGTCAACAGATATTTCAGACAATTCAAGCAATTTACAGGAAAAACTCTGCTATCTGATATTTTTTTAACTTATTAAAGTAGTGCTGGCCATTGTGATTACTTACCCAAACCTTCTGGTTCAATGCAAGTATTTTTACATTCCTCCTTAGTACTGAATCTATTGGCATTGCCATCACAGCCTCCGAACCAGAATCTTTTGCAGTCACCAATGGCTGCATCATAATGCCACTTGACTGAGAAGTTTCTGCATGATCCAGTGTCACTTGGCAGTGCACAAATAGCTGAAATCGAAATCAAAATTTGTTGATGGTTTGGATTTGGTGTGGCTTAGCGAATAAACATAAATGATATATAATGTATGATGAGTTCAGCGAGTTTCAGAATGAAAGGGACAAAAATATATAAAATGAAAAGAGGAGACAGAAATACTTTCATCATTTGCTTGGGATAACCCATACAAGTCATGAATTTGTTCATTACATCAAGACCTTGACAATACAAGTCCAAAATTTGCTCTTGGACACTTGATTACTGAAGAAATTTACTGTCCTGTTAAAAAATAACTACTTTAAGTACACACTTTTCAAAAGTATACACCTTTCCGTCAACAAAACCTCCCTTTGTCAAGCAACATTCTAAGTGTCCCCTGACTTTCAACTTACCAGCAGCTTCAACAAGTTCAGGGCATCCAGCAAGGTTAGGTCCTGCTGAAGTTTTTCCATCTCTACAACAACCATAAGGGCTTTCATGACAGGTTTCTATCAGGATAGGTTCATCTCCGCATCCCTCAAAGTTTGGACCCTGAGCTGCAGTGTACCCGTCAATACAACACTCATGGGTACTTAAATCACAGTCATTAGGTAGTGGGGGACAGTCGTCATAATTTGGACCACTGGCTGCTGTAAATCCGTCATGACAACAACCAAACACAGTGCTTGCGCATCCGTCCACAAGAGTGTCACAATCTTCATAATTTGGACCACCAGCAGATGTCACTTGGTCAGGGCAACATCCAAATTCGGTATCTTCACATCCAGTGGGGCATCCTATCAAAAAATTAAAGAACAAACTAAATAGGGAAGTTCTAAAGAACAACTGATTAATGAATAATCAAGTCCAAAATTTGCATGTATTTTGATAAGAAATAACAGCACAATTATCACCGGTGACTCCTGTTAGAATTCCTTGCAGTACAATTAAGATACCTAATAACTTTTAAAATTGAATAAAGGAATTTAATAAAACCTCCAGACATTTTTTTTTTAAATCATCAATTAAAGTGGTTTGTTTTTTCAATGCTCTACAACTTAGTCTTTTTTTTTCTTTTTCAACTGAAAGGTAACCCATCAAAAAAACATACTCACCCATCTTATTTGGTCCTTGGGCAAACGTGACACCATCCTCACAGCAACCATTGGCAGATTGTTCACATCCAATTTCAAAAAAACCACACCCTTCACCATCTTTGCCAAGAGCAGCAACTTCACTGTCTGGGCAGCAACCCCACCTAGTATCGCGACAGCT
>JAVSBT010026677.1:0-18485 GCA_033118115.1 Pharyngocirrus eroticus
GTACAAGGTTTCCAAAAATCATAGTGGTTAAGCTGTACTAATTTTGCATGAACATTACGCTAAGGGCCTCTACTATATTAAAGTATTGGTTGATCTCTAAGACTATAGAAAACCCTCTAATTAAATCTTTGGATAATTCCCTATTGGTACACATTAAAGTCAGAAAATGACTGCATTGGTTGATTGGGAATGTTTTTTGAATTTAAGGACCCTGATGCTCCTGTAAGACAGAATAGACCTTTAGCAGATTTAGACAATGAAGATGAAGTCCGGCTTTTGCGTCACATTTTTACTTGTATAAGGGCAGGCCAGCTGGAAGAAGTAAGTGTACATTAGACTAAAAAATAGTTCCATTCCAAATATTTGTTTGGTTGAGATTACTTTATTGTTAGTCATATTTATCAAAAACATATTAAAAGGAAATGTTATTAGATAACAAGTCTTTACAGATCATATTATTTAACGTTGCATTGTCATTGGTAAACATAAGGTTTTTACGCCCTCCCTGTGTACCTGTCTCGATAAAATCTACTGTCCTGTAAACAAAACCAACTGCTCCAAAATTTAGATTCCTCTCTCCCAGTCTGTTTCCACAAAAGTAATTTCTAAATACCATGGACTGTAGTTGCAATTATATTTGACCAATTTATATCTAAGTGATTTATTTTAGTCACAGAAACATTCTTCTTCTTTTGTTTTCACATTTAGGATTTTTAACGATTTGATGTTCTCTTTTTTTGATAAGGCACAAAGAATATGTAATAAATGTGGTCAGGCATGGAGGGCAGCTACTCTTGAAGGCTGGCGTTTATATCATGACCCCAATTATGGCAGCAAAAGTGCAGGACAAGTCGTCAATCCAGTGGAGGGAAATCCCTACAGAGATGTATGGAAAGTTGTGTGTTGGAGAATGGCTCAAGAGGTAAGAGACCACAAGTTGTTGCATTGATGGAACATTTTAAGAAAAAATTGAAAATTGATATATTCTGCCATCAGCTAAAAAGCTGTAATTAATTTGTGCTAAAGATGATTTATTGTACATTAATTCAAGTCTTTCATATTTGTTTTGCTTGAAGGAAAAAATGCACCTATTTGAAAGGGCTATTTATGCTGCCCTGAGTGGAAATTTAAAAGCCCTATTACCAGCCTGTTCTAGTT
This sequence comes from Pharyngocirrus eroticus, assembly GCA_033118115.1. Taxonomy (NCBI): domain Eukaryota; kingdom Metazoa; phylum Annelida; class Polychaeta; family Saccocirridae; genus Pharyngocirrus; species Pharyngocirrus eroticus. Next base: position 1,159 of record JAVSBT010026677.1, read on the forward strand.
GGGCAGATTATGTTTGGGCTTACTTTAGGGTCATGGTGGACACAAGAATGGAACAAGAGGTCCGCATGAATACAATGTCAGATAGAAATGTGGAGCAGTTACCTCCTTCTTTCTGGGACAAAATGTAGGTTATTGAAAAAAAAACAGAAAAATAAACATGAGCCAATTATATATTTCCATAAGATGTACAGCTTATTCAGGTGTTTTTTGGTTCTATTTTCAGCTAGTTTTGTAAAATTAGATGACAGTGAATTGATAAGCCTGTAATGTATATTTTTTTAGATCTGTGTTTTGTTAATTCACTAAGGCATTTTTGTTTTGTTTTTACAGGATGTCAATGGAGTCAATATTTAAAGATATCCAAGCCTCACCTAATGAAGAAATAAGAACTCAGTCCAAAGATAGGTTTCATATCATGCAAAAATACATCATACTTGGTGATTCTGATGGTAATTTCTAACTTTTGTTATTTTGGGTATCAGTAAAAGAGTCCGTGTATATGGGAACTTTAATCACAGTTTGGTATGTGTAGAGGTTTACTAGCAGGCAGATGGAATATAGTCATAAACTGTAAACTGCTTTTTTCTGTAGTTATTTCTATACACATTCTTAGGAAAACTTACAATATTGGCAAAAATAATTGTGTTTACCAAGTTCTTATATTTTAAAATTTTATTTGCAGCATTGGTAGAAGAAATGTATGAAACTTGCAAAGATGACACAAATGCACCATCATCGCATTTATTGAGATTCATGGCCCATCTGGTGATATTTTTTAGAACTATTGACAGCCAAATGCACAAAGTAAGTGAAGTTTCTTATACAGGGATCAGTATTGCAACAACTTTTACTTAAATCATTTATCAAAATTACTTTACAATGTTAGAATGCACACCATTCATATGTTGATTTTTATCTACTACTAGTGTTACTGTGTAGTTGTAATACAGGGCTACACTATCATTGAAAAATATCTATACATTTGAACCACAAAAAAAGCAAAAACTAAATTGCTACCCTCTGAATTTAGTGATAATGTTTAATCTTTATAATATGCCATTGATGTGATTATGTTGATTGATACATATTTATTTTTCATTTTCTCTCTTTTGTTTAAAGGAAGATCTGTGCGTGGCTATAATTGAATGTTACGTCAAGGACCTTATCAACAATAAACACACAGAATTAATTGCATGTTATGTAGCTTATTTACCACAAGATATGCAAATAGAATGGTATTCACGCTTTTTGGAAGGTGAGACTTTGGTACACTGAACACAATGTCATTTTTTAACTGAAAATTGTTAAATAGAAAGTAAAACTCTCTTTATGCGCAGTAATGATAATTGAAAAATTAATAAGTTCCAACTAAAAAGTGGAATTTCAAACCTACAAGTTTCCAGTCATCACGGCCTCTCTTCAGGGGTTATTTCAAAAGTAGTTTTATATTTAAGTTTAATTCTTATTTTGAATTGTCTTTTACAGTTATATATTTTTCTTCGATAGAAATAGATTTATTAATCCTTTGCTATGTGAGACAAAAGGCTCATACTTTATGTAACTATATTCTAATTGTTTGCTTTACAGACATCACAGACACAGAGGAAAGACAGCACTGTTTGAATCTGGCAGAAGATGCAGGTTTGGACATCCCAAGCATTACCAAACTAGTGGTAGAAAGTATCAGCAACCGAGATGTAGGAGATAGTACTATGGAGCCTGACATGGCTGTAGATACCATTGTATCAGAGGTAAGAAATAGACAGATTCAGGAATCAATAGGAAGCCTTTTTTTAATAATTGTGTATTCTTTATATTGTACGAAATATCTCTTAAGTAGCTAACTGCCTAAACTGCTAATAATACGATTATGGAGTGACAGAATGAAATTTTACTTGCGTACTGTATAGTATTTGTAGATCTAAAAGACATAATTCTTGTACATAAACTTTGGAAAATAGATAGATATTTCAGGGTAAGAAGTAGAATTCCTGTAATGCTATTGTATTTAAGTAGATAGCACATACAACAAGGCAATGGCATCTATTGGTATTTGGAAAAAAATCAACTGTATCAGAAAACATTTATTGGTAGAGTTAAAAAGATGCTGTCTAAATGGAACCCTATAATTTAAATTGCAAACTGAATCACTCATAATTTTTTCTGTAGGAAGATAAGGTGAAGATTAATGTGATTGACTGGCTATTGTTTGACCCTTCACAAAGGGCTGAAGCTATGAGACAAGCTAATGCAGTCATGAGGACATTCCTTTGTAAGTTACAATGTGTTTAACACTGTTTTCATTTGACTTTCCTCTTGAATCATGCTAGAAATACCTAGACAATTGTAGTGGGATTGTTAGAAATACATGTGGACACAAAACTATTTCTTAAACACCTTTAGACCATATCTCCTTTCAGCAAGCCTTTTTGCAAAGTTAACAGTTCTTTTGAATCAGTGCATTTTCTTTTATTTCCTAAAGCTGAAAAGCATCTCAAAACCAAATTTGGACTGTTCCGTTTATTTCTCACTTTGTTAAATTGTGGACAGCATTGGGGAAAAAAAGAATTTCTTGATTTCTGTGATCTATAATGTTTTCCAACATTTTATATTGCAGCAAGTAAAAAACTTGATGCAGCTCGAGCTGTGTTTAATAAGATTCCTAAAGATTCTGGTCATGTGATATCTTTACAATGGAGACAACAGACAGGATCTACAGATCTAGCACCATCAGATGCCAATGCCATTGCAGAATATTTATCTATTCAAGCTTATCTTGTAAGAACAATTTAATTATATTGATATTTTTACATTGGAATTAGGGGTTTATAGTACTCTACCTTTTTGCAAAAGGCATGTTTGGTTTGTTACCAATGAAGTAAGTTAAATATTTCAGAAAAGAAGGTGTGCAATTCTTACAATTCTTAATTGTATTAAACTCATGATAATTTTTATTAATTCAAACTGTTTCTTAATTAGAAAAATTGGATAATTTTGATGCTTATTGTATAAATTATTTGTTTTTGTTGAGACTATGTTTTTGATTATCATTTTTTATCAGGAAGCTCATGCTTATTTCAATGATTGGTTTCAACATTTCTACCATGCCAAGCCAGAAAAACCCACACCTCCACCTGGTGCTAACTTCACACAAAAAGTGGCATTTGAGCACAAAGAGAAACAGTATCAAACTGAGTATGAGAGATGGAGTCACACATTGAGGCAGCAAACAGAGGTATGCATTTTTTTACACAGTGGGGCCTTGATGATGGGTGGTTAATTACTCTGAAGATTTACAAGCCAACTTTAAAGACACATGTACACAAGTCTACAAACAGCCACGTGTACTGACACTGTTATGACTAACCTTGATGACATGTGGGCCTCATTATTAAGCCCAGGCAGTAGAAATGCGCCTTAGAAATGATATTAGTTGAAATATTTTTTGGGGCCAGCAAATTTCAGAAGTTGTAGACCGAATGGGCCATTAGGAAAAAAAAACATGTATTGTTGAGGCCTGTGTAATTGTATGTCACTCATTGAGTGGATTATCTTTGTTTTATTGTAATGTTAATGAATTTTGGTTATTTTTCAAAGAAAAGCTGACAAAATTCAACATCATTATTTTTTTATATTGATTAAATCATCTCCTTCAAAAAAAATCTCTGTGAAATCATGCTGCAAAAGGAAACCCCACAATTTTATTTTTTTTATCCAAAATTTTATTATAGACAACAGTTCAAAGGCTCTACAACATCTTATTATTCCCTGACAATGGATGGATGGTGGATCCAACTCAAAGTGTAAGTAGACCTAAAAAAAAATGTACAGGGGTTATTTTACCCTATATTGCAAACCTGTGTCAAATAATGCTTCTATCACTTATTTCAACATTCATTGATTAACTTCACATTGTCAGCCCCTTTCTCAAGTATGCTTGGTTGTTTATTGAAAAAACTACATTTTTTTCACTCCTTTAATTGATGGATAAGTGCAAATACTGCTTTCTGGACATCAAGTTCCTAAGTTGTGCATGTCATTTAATTGGATATGACAAGAAAAGTTAGATTTGATCATATTGATACTTGATTGAATAGTTTCCAAGAAAATGTTAGTACACCCTCAGCTCAGAAATATAATTATTTAAGAATACCTAAAGGATTTGTATCGCTTGAAGGTTTATAAGAGTAAGAAATGGTTACAGAATGAAAAAATGAAACTAGGCTGAGACACGTTTTACTAGTATGTTGCATGTCTGAAAAATGTAATCTGATTGCTAAGATATACAACACATGAGCACTTTTTCAAACATTCACCTTGAATGCCTAATCATTCAGTTGAGAATTAATTAATTCTATAATTTACGGAAGGTTGATCCAAAGGATATACCAGCTTGCCAGATTGAGAAGATGAATAATTTATTTCTGTATATATCCAAGCAGATTGTTAAATAGTAATTAGAATCAGGAATTTACTGATCATGAAGGTTATGGCTTGGTTCCCAAGGGCAATCAGAGACCTAAGCAAGTTCATTATGGGACTTAGTACAATACTTCTGAAAACTATTTTATTCTTTACTTGCATGACATAATGGATTGTTATCATTTCTTCCATGAGATTACCTTTTTATAAGAAAGTTGATAATTTCTCAAGAGGCTGAACAAATATAATATTCCACTCCTACTGGCTATGCAATTTTCTTGAAAGTTTAGTTAGAAATTCAATTGTGGCAGGCACACAATATAATTTGATCAATTAAAGTAGGATAAGTGAACACATAACAGAAGTTGAGAAACAGAATATTCACATGTGTGTATGTCGATCCTATAAAGTGCTCTTTTGTGCGACTTTTTTCTCATTTTTATTTTAAGTCATTCATGATTTGACCAATGTTTTGGTATTTTATTGATAACTCCCCAGCATCCAAATGTGATTAGAATGGTGATTTACTCTTGTACAAGCCTTATTGGGATTTTTCTTTATACATCAAAATCACAAAAAAAATACAAAAGAAATTAATCAGTTGTTTTTTTGTACTCAGTTGTGTTGATACGGCACATGAAGAATTCATTTTACTAAATAATCATTTATCAATTTTTTAGGAGGGTGTAGAAGATGATTCTAGAAGACATCAGATGATGCTCTTAAGACAGCTCTGTCTACCAGGGATTACGTTTCTTTTACATAAAGTATTACACACTACTGAGAGATACAAAGAATGTATACAACTTGCTGATACCATTGCTGCAGAAAATAAAAAACTTTACACAGTAAGTGTTTATGAATGAGTAGCAAGACATTCTTCATTTTGTGTAAAATTAGAATAGTACATGTATTTTCAAGGTAATATGCATGATAATATCTTTGATGGACAACCTGAAATTAAAAACCATTTTTCATATGAAACAATGGATTCTCCTGGAAGTTTTATTGGGTCCCCTATTTAATTGTTTCTTTTATTTTTGTGATATTTCAGGTGTTCAGAAAAGATGAGCTCCAACAACTCCTTCATAAAGCTAGAGAATCAGCTGTTGAACTCTTAGATAGAAATTTAGATCCACTTGGATATGAAATGCCTTAAAAAAAAAAATTGTGATCTTATATTGAGTTTGTATGAAAAATGTATGAGTGAAGAGGAAGGTCCTGTTTCCATAAATAGGGGAATCTCGCGACGGTCTCTATTTTATTTCATCACATGACCAGTATAGGAGTGAGACCTGAACATTTGTGTACATGTATGCCTTCACTTCAGTGACATCACTATTATAACTTTGCAAAATAAAGGAAATAACGTGACAAGTGTGAAACTGAAATATAGGAATATAAATTATCTCAAAGTAGATGGTACAACAGGAAGTGACCTATGGAAGATACAACATTGGTATTTTTATTAATACTGGTATTCAAAACAAATATTGCTATGTCAATGTTAAAACATACATAGCTTTAGATAACCTGATACAGTGTAAATGTTTGGGAATGTCTAAAATGATATGTTCTATCGATTCATTTTTAACTGTTGGTTATTTTTCAAATCCATTCAGTCAACCAATTATGAATGCTCTAAAATAAAAGGCAACTGTTATCATAGATGGATCTTAGAGACTACATGTATCACTTTTTGAATAAAGATTAATTTTTACAGAAATATTCAATGACATTATTTCTTCTTTTCCAATGTTAAGGGCCATATTTAAGCTCTGATATGATCTTTTTAGTTTTAGTTTCCCCTAAGGAACATAGTGATGTCAAAGAAGAATAGAAATATTCTTTTTATGAAGGGAAAAATAATTAATATTTTTCTATTATTTACTTTTCTTTTCTATATTATTTTTGCCTGATGATGCCGCTTTGGTGAAATATTGCATAACAAATAAAATGAAACTTTTTGATTTAATCAAAAATACTCTCACAATGTTTAAAAAGTATGTGCAAATTCAAATTTTTACAAGATATCTAAATTCAGATCCTCTACAAACTTACCTAACACTACTTTCCAGTTCTCTAAAAAAACTGTCTCTTTGACAGGTACATATTTTCTATGTGTAGTTTACACCAAATATTAATGGATCCCTTTACATTTTAGGAAAATTGATAAATCTTTTTTATTTGATTTTTTTTAATAAAACTGTTGAATAGTTATGTATAGAGTTTAAGTGCGAAAATGTCATTCATGAGCTTTGTTTTATATTTATCACTTGTTTGAGCTGTAGAACATATGAACAACCTTTTTTGTTACATGTGTGTGTGTGGTGTTTTGCAATTAATTATTCTAAAAAGAAAGGATTTCAATTATAAAGTAGTATGGAGTCCTTCTGATTTGTCATAAAGTGTGCTAATCTTGTGTTTATCATTTAGATTAAAAGGAAAGTATTTGATGACCTGTAATAAAATGGTAATCCTAAGGTTATTTATCAATTTGCTACAATCTATTGCTTGACATCTCATCGATAATCTATAAATCCATTTTAATCTTGTGTTTTGGTAACAAGGTTCTGACACAGCTTAGTACTGAGCTTGATAAACAATAAAGAAAAGCGGATACAATCATTCATATTTCAAAAAGATCCTTGTGTACTTTAATGCACTGAAGTAATTTTCATAAAAGTTTAAAGGATAGTTTCTTGAAATTATAGAAAATATTTTTTACACTTATATGAGAATGCACCCCAAAAAATAAGTGATTTCGTACCCTTTTTTTTTTTTTTAAATCTATTTTCATGCTGTAAAAAAATCAACAATAAAGGATGACCATTATTTTACTCATAAAGATGTCTTTTTGACAATGGTATATCATATGACATTTACATCATTTTTTTCATCCATCTATTCTAGGTATAATTTTGTTAGATTAACATTTTTAGAGAATGAATGAATCAGTGACCTGGCTAGTGAGGATGTACTCAACATTCAAATGCCAATTCTCATATATTTATTTTGCCAGCAACCTTTTATTATTGACATTTTGAAACATTAAATAATAAAAAAATGAATTGAAAATAAATCTTAACATTATTGTGTTCATATGGGATCTGCTATTACTCTCTTGTATTATTTTTTCTGTTTGGTCATTAACAACATTATTTTATTGGAAACTGCACTGGATTATTTTTTCATCATTGACAAAAATAACTCCAGTTTCTTTATCAGTACTATTTATTGTCAAAAGCCTTGCACTGCAGGTCACTTCTGTGATTCAATATCACAGGGCCACGCCTTGGAGGAATGATATGGGCATTCTTTATCATGTTCAAGCAATTCTACTCCCAACAAGATTTACATGAAGTGCCTACTTAAAGCTTCATAAAAATATTCTTAACTTGCATTTGATAAATGACTATTGATCTTTGAAGTCATTGTAAACTTTCATTTTCTGAAGGGTCTTGTGTTTGTGTGTACATCAATGGAAATACACCCATATGACATAGTTATTACCATGATAAATTTGTGTGTTTTCTCATTCAGTTAAACCTTGCATTGTAACAGGTTTCAATAAATAAAAACATAGTGTAAAGAAAATAGTATTCTTTAATATCAATCCAAAAATCTTTTTATCAATATGATACATATGCATGTAAGAGGGGAATGAAAAAACATAATTATCAAATTCTTTAGAGATATTTCTGTGGTAAACTGTGTCTAATTAAGTATTCCTTTTGAGTGCTCTTTTAAAGTGTTGGCTACTAGAACCAAGATAGTATCACCAGAAATTGGGAAAAATAACAATAGGATAAACAGTTACAATTTAAAAATCACATTATTATATCACATACTTGTACAACAAAATTTTCAAACAATTTTATCTATTTTGTTTTCAACAAGATTATGCATCTTGTTCAATTGGTGATGATATACAAAATTACATGTAGTAATTGCAAATAATCATTTTCTAAATCATGTTTACAAAATATGTAGAACACCCTTTTCAGAGTTTTATAAATCAATTGGTCCACTTTCAAAATAGTTTTTTTGTGAGTGTCTCAGATAGCGACATTTTCTAAGTTGTTTCCAATCCTCATCAGTCAAAGGCATGGATGCTGATCTTGAAAATTCAGTTTCCCATCCTCTTGTTTGTAATTCACGGGGCTTTGTACGGTAAATGGGTGGAAGTAAAATTGGTCTATGTTCTTTGTAACTTGAATCTTCACTATCTGGAATTTCTATGATCAGATCCATTCCTTTTCCTGAGAAAGATCTGCCCCTTCTACTGAAAGGGCTATTATCTGAGAAAGATAACAACCGGCTTCGTCTTCTAGCTCTTTCACCAGGACTGGCAGCAGCTTTGCTTGCCCCAAAACAAGTTTTATTTAAAAAATTGTATATTTTCTTTTCTTCTTCAGTCATTTCACTAGGATTTGTGACAGATTCATTCTTACGATGTAATCTTAGTGGTTTTTCGTTTTCTTCCTCTTCGTTGAGCTGCATGGAAGATTTACGACTCCAAGCTGCAAGTTTCCCCCAACTACTTGTGGATGAAACATTCTCATTTGTCTTCATGTCACTTTCATTTTTTTGTGAATTTGTTATCATAGATTTTTTTCTCTCCCTTTGATTTTGACCAGCAATTAATTCCCGATTCAGTGCAAGTTTAGCCCAACCACTCAGGGCTGATTTTCCCTTATGTGCAGAAGGAAGTGTTTGTGTTAAAGGATTATCAAAATGTACAGATTTTTTTCTATTATCACAATCACTCCATTGTTTATTTGCAATTGTTTCATACTTTTCCCTGTTTATTTCTGTTCGATCTTTATAGTCCACAACATCTGTTTTACAACCTCCATTTTCATACATTTCCTTCCTCCCTGATGGATTCTCTTTTTTCTGCTCATCTTTGTTATCAGAACACTCATCTTCACTTTCACTATATTCTTCTGTTTCATTTCCACCACTCTTACCCCACCTAAGTGTAAGTCTGGACCTCCTAAGTTCCATGAGTTTTTTACTTGTATTAATTTCTTGTTGTCTTGCACTTTTTGCTTTATCAATTACTTTAGATATATAAGTATACTGTTCCTTAGCCCTTACATTGGCTGCCGTTATACATCTTACAGCCCCTTTGGTGAATAGTTTATCATTCACGAGTCTGTCCAAATTCAGCCTTGGTTTTGCAACAGAAGATGCCATCTTATTGATTCTAATGACTTTGTTATGTCTTTTAAAAAATGATCAGAAATGTATCTATTTTCTCACTGTCCCTCAAAACACATACACCTGTAATCAATTTCTGAATCTAAGGTGAGCTATAATTCTGACAGAAAAGTCTTAACTTTAATTTCAAAACTTATCTATGTCTATTATAGTGCAACAATATCACAAGAGCTTTTGTTAATTCATGATTTAATCTGTATGCTTTGAGACAGAATCATCTAGAAAAAAACGAAAATAGAAAAGGAATATATACTTTAATGGACCAAGCAAATCTTCTACAGATAATGTATTTAATACATCATATCAAACAAATAATTGATATACCATTTGAAGTCACAGATTTTATATGTTGACAATATAAACTACATGATGAAAAAGTACATGGAGAATTACAAAATGGGATCAAAATAATTAAAGAAAGTAAACTAATTAAAACTTTGAAATAAAATATACAACATTTTTTTGTGGACTTGATTTTAACATCTAAAAACTCTGCTGCATAAATTAAAAAATTAGTGTTCACAATAAAAACTTCAGCACCATCTGACAATTTTAATCTATTTAAAATAAATGCATTATGTGAAAATTAGCTAATAAAATGCAACTATCCATATTTGGACTTAGTTTTATCTAAAAAAAAACACTTTTGATATAAATTATCAAACTATTTCAACTCACAAAAGATAAATGTCATCACAATATTCAGTACCTTCCTCTCACATTTATTGCAAATTTGATTTTAACATTAAAAACTCTCTACTGCATAAATTCAAAAATTGGACTTTTTACAAAAAAAAATCTTTTGATATAAATCATCAAAATCTTTCAACTCACCAGAAATAAATGTCATCACAATATCCAACACCTTCCTCTCATTTAAGGCAGTTTTAAGTCTAGCTTCACTTGTGGAAGATTTGCATTTGAGGTAATCACTCGATTCAATGTTTGGCCGATGAAGTGAGCAATTGTTCTCCAGTTTAACGTTATGTTATTTCATAAATTATCATATTAATACTACTTTTTGTTAAAGCGTATTTGTAGTTCACTGTTGTAATGATTTATAATTAAGAAATCACTTTGAATGAGTGTTAATTGAGCTCAAGTCATGATATGATGATCTGTAACATGCTTCTGTTTTGATCGATTAGTACAAAGCTTTCTGTAGTTTAAAGTTGTTACTTATCCTGTATCATAATCGCTTGTCTTTCCCGTGGTCTGAAGTACTGTCTATGTCATGTCAATCAAGTGTATCTTTCTTCTAATTTTATAGCAACAATCAACTATAGCAGCATAGTCAAGTATGGAAGTAATGTATCGATAAAACAGCTCATCAAATACAGTTAAACTTAAATGGTTTAGAGTTTCTGTCATATTTCTTTGTGCACTCAGCTTGATAGTTTTACTTCCCTACCATATCATTCATTTACTAATAAATATACAGATATGTATATCAATTATAGTTAGAAATTAGAGACTATCACTTGTTTGAGTTCTGTGACTTTTCTCTAAAAAAAAAAGAAGGATTCCTGATACATCTTGAAGATTATTCTTTATTAATTTCATGTATGTTCACTGTATTCTTTATTTAATTTCATAGTTTTAATCTTATTTGTATCATATTCATGTAGGGTAACCAAATTGTTCTGCCTTGGGGCCCTGTACAATGTATATCACAGACTAATGCAGATGACAATCTTATGTTTCTGTAATATACATTTTCAGAGGTCTCTTGGCCCCTGACAGATGAATGTGACTCGTTTCGTCCTTCAAATTACTTGAACTCTGATTAAAGCCAAATTGTATTAAAAAGACAGTGTGAACAGCTGTGGGTATATGATTTTTTTTTAATTTTGAAAGAGAACAATATAACATGAAATTATAAAATGCAAGTTTGGACTTGCGCCTTGTAGAAGAGATCATTGTTCAAATATCTTTTAGACTTCTACCTTTAGAATAAGTAATCTTCAAATAGATAAGAATTGTAAAAGTCATGGTATGTTTTTATTGCCACATTTCAGTTGATCTCCCTTTACTTGGAACACTACTTGGCTTGTCTAACTAAACAGAGGTACTTATGCACAGTTAAAATGTAGAACTTTTCAAAATATTTAACTTTTCCTCTAATTTCTAAAAGGCTAAACATTAAGACTAAACTCAAATTATGGTTAAGGTCAAATCATGAAAATAGACAAATTTGCATCATATGTCTTTCATGCTCCTCACAACAAAAACTTTTAGTTTTGTCCACACACTGTGTGTTTTAATTGCAATGCTTTTCTTGTCTTTGTGATTATTATTTTGTTGTGTGTTTGTATTTTTTACTTATTTGTTTTTTTTTAATATGTTAGATCAAGTGCAGAGAAATTGGAGTTATATTAATTTGTGGCTAAGGATAGCATAACATTATTTTTTGTTGAAACTGAAGGGACATAATTATGCAAGCTAACGTCCCAAAAAAATTGAGGGGAATTACACACCCCCCCCCCCTTAAGAAAAAAGGTTGAAAAACAAAACAATTTCAGTTGAGTCATCTTTAGTTTAACATGACACAGCCTAATTGATAAGCTTTTCTTTCTTTCTTTACTGTATAATGATGACAAACAATTGCCATATAAAACTGAAATTTTGATAATTGGGAATGAATTAGTGAAAAAGTTTGTACTACATGGCTCAAAAGTCAGGAGTAGAAATCATTTGCTTTAGTAATATTTAGATGAAAGATACCAATAATCTTTTTAAGACCAGAGGTGATCTGATTTTTAACTCTGTTTTTTTCTTATATCCTTCTCAAAGCAAAACCTTCTATCATGGAAGACATAAACCTTGATAATCTGCCACAGAAAATGACCTTCAGTGAAAGTCTGAAGGGTACATTTGACCACCTCAAGGAAAGCCAAGCAGAAGAGGCCTATTCTTTGGTGCAAGATGCAGCCTCCAAGGGAGAAATAGGAAAAGATGACTTCCCCACACTGGAAACTTTCCTTAAATTAGTGAAAAAATCCATTGAATTTTTTGTTGTAACTGATGATGACAACAACAACAAGGTCATAATGCTGATCAATATCTTGCCTGCCACTGTTAGCAGAAGTACAGTCACAGTATACAATGCTGGATACATCATCCTTGACCCTTCATGTAGAAACAGAGGTGGGGGAAAAAGAGCCATGACACTCTGTTTTGAAGCTGCCAAGAAAATGGGATTTGAAGGTGTTGTATCCAGGATTTCAACAACAAATGTACCCATGCTTGTGGCTCTAAAGAAATTTGGTAGTGTGACTGTAGGGACCATTCCTTATAGTAATTACCATGAGAAATTTGGTTGGACTGATGATCTTGTTGTCTTAACTACATATGACTTCATCCCTGGAACTTATGATATTGATACGGTATGTACAACCAGAACTTGATATTAGGAGAAAGAAAATAAATTTGTAATGAACCAGAAAGAGGTGACACAACAGTTTATATATTGCTTTATTTCAAATGTTTCACTACTTTTATTACATACTTTATGTAGTACTCTATTTTAGACATTTTCATATCCAGACAAATTTAATGAAGTTCCTTGCACATACATTCTTTTATCAAAATATCAAAGTCAGGACATACATGTAACTCAAGTTTCTATATAAAGAATGGTTTGTTAATGTTAATAGAATATTTTGTGCATTATAAACTTATATACATAAAAGTTCTTTTTATAATTTCCAGGATAAATCCATCAGCTATAGAACTAATCAAGGCAATATTCCTCATTTAAAGTTTGAAGTGAAACTTACTGCAAGAGAACACACATTTAAGGATGGTACCAAAGTTACATTGACATTGGCATCAGAGGAAGAGGTCAAGGAGGTTGATAGCATGATATTGTCTGCAGCCAAAAAAGGTGAAGGCTTTTCTGAAGATGAGTTCTTAGAACATGGTGTGTTGAATCGCATGTTTTTTCGAAAGTATAACACAATTTTGGCAAAGTTAGAGTCAGGTCAAATACTTGCAGCAGTCACTTTTGGTCCATCTACTTTATGTAGGTCAGTAGAGACCATTATTCTCCATGGGTACATGATTGTCCATGAAAAATTCAGAGGGCGAGGCTATGGTACAGAAATGATGAAAATGATGACAAAATTGGCCAAAGATTTGAATAGCTATCAGGGAATTAGTACTGATGTTTATGAATGTGATTTAAGAAGTTTAAAACTTTGTAGAAATGCTGGCATGACATGTACAGGAACACTTCCAAAATCTGGAGTAATGAAATCTTATGGAATGGCTAATACATGTATTTACTTTCTGAAAATCTAATTTATGAAGAAGTTTTTTTCAGCATGTTTATAGCATCAACAATGTAATTTTGTTGCTTGATGTCTTTGTTCAGTGTTTTTTAAAAGCTGCCGAAAGAAAAATATATTGACCAAATTTCGGCTATTGATAAATGTTCTTGAAAATTGATGGAGTTGATACAAATTTTGTAATTAAAAAAATGTTTTTTTTAACATGTCAACTTTTTAAAGTTGTTTTACATTTTGTTCAAAGGAAAATGACTATTTATAGATATTGATTTGTACAAAGTGAAATGCTGAAAACAAAAATACTTTAACTGGTCACAAAAATGTGGGTAAAAAGTTTAACATGTTTCACTGCCTTATTGTATATCTTTTACCATATAAAGCAACATTAAGCTCATAGTGCTTGTAGCCTTGTTAGAGGTACATGTACATGTATATGTGTGCACAAACAAATTCTGTCATGGGCATTCACCGACAGATCAGTGCCAATGTGCAATAAGAAATGTTAAAGGATTGGTTTGTAACTTTGTTCTTTGTATTGCTAGGTGTTTAACTGTTTATCATAATAATATACTTGTGAAAAGGCAACTAAAAAATAGCTTGCATCCATATTGTAAAAAAAAAATTGAATCGATTAAAAAAGTGTGTGTAACCACATTCTTTGACTACACTATTTGATTTGATGTATTCTTTAACATGCATAAAAAAACTTAATCTGCTAAAAATCTATTTTATAAAATTATAAAAGTCTATTATTCTCGGGCAAAAAAGAAGAAGGTAGAAATGCAATATAATAAGTAGTTTAGATATTCCCAATAGATGGCAATAGTATCTCTATTTTTCTCACAAGAATGATTTTGATACACAACGCCTATAAGGGTATTGCAGTATATATCATTAACATCTAGATCCCTATTGTAAACATTCAGTTTATCTGATTACATTAACTTAAACATTACATCTACAAGACAGCCACTATATCCCAACCTACAATAAATAACATGATGATGATAACATCGTTTTTATCATTAAATATTCATTTAAATTTACTGAATAATATGAAGAAATGGGCTAGGTGATTTACAGAATTCAGATAGTAAAGCAAAAACTGTCTTTCTTAAAAATAAAGAAATAGAGACGTTTTTATTGTTATCTACTTGTTTCATAATTTTGTTTGTCTTTTTCCTTATCAATGAAAGCACGAAGTGGAGGCCCTTATGATACAACTGATCAAACCCTGAGACAAAAAAAATTGAGGATATACTTATGCCAAGGATAGCAACATTTGGCATTTAAAAATCCAGATAAATGTTGAAAACAATAGATAACACAGTATATTTCTACTAAAACATGTACAATTGCCTGATACAGGCCCAAGGCTCGATATAAGCTTCATGGAAAGCTTCCGGAGCATCAAACATTTTAAACCTATCAAATCATATCACATTAAAGCAAAGAACACAGGTGGTAAAAGATGATACTGCCTAAATATACATTTTTCTGAATATTTTACCTGTGATACTATCTTCTAGCACCTACATGTAAACAAGTCAACCAACTTGTGTTAGATTGTCTCCATATTGAAATTCTAACCTAATGGATTGGGGGTTCTTTAATAGACTATAATTAAGATTAAATCTTTTAATTATTCTTTATCATGGGACGATATTCAATTTTTTAATAAGACTAGAAATTAAAAAAACCTTTTAGACTCCATATCATGGATAATGAAAACACCATGGCATAGGATCTAGGAATTCAACACATTTATTTGTCGTTGCCAAGTATAGAATATTGCCTTGATTTAAATTGTCATTACACATAGTTTAATTTCAAGCCACACTGGGTGCCACCATTAACATAATAATAGTTTATATATAAAAAAAAGCATTGCCTGGATTACCATAAGTATTTGTTTTCATGAATGCATAAATTCATAACATTATGGTTATCTAATGTCTCACTAGCTTGCATGTACATGTATGTCTTTCTCCAAATACCCCGTAGTTTCTGCAAAACCAGTATTGATCAAAGTTCCATGTTTCGAATCGCTTTGAGCCCTTGTACACGGGTACATGTATGTAGGAGTTAGCTGAAGTTAAAAAATTTAGACGACTAAATTAGGTAAGTTGTATCGATCGAAAGCTGAAAATTCAAATTTTTTCAAACAAATAATACTTGCAATTATATCACACCAGGATTATCCAGCAGACTAAAAAAAACATACACCTTTGAACACTAAAGTAAATTTATAAACATGTTTAATCAAAATTCAAACAAATTTCTTAATTTATAAAAAAACGCTTATTGCTTAAGCTTATATATACATATATAACAATGTTTCCTCTAAAAAGATAAAACATCAAAAAAAGTTTTTCTTTTAGAAGTATTAGAATGAGCTTTAACAGCATATGCTCTAGAGACAATTCAAAATGGATTCCAATGCTTTGACTGGTTAGAATTAGAATTAAACCATCATAATGATAATCATTATTAAAATAATGATTACTATAATTGATATGATTGATTTTATTGTCACGATCTTCAATTTTTAATTATTATTATTATTGTTGTTGTTATAATTATTGTAAGTATAGTTGATATCACAATTTTGATAAGAACTATCATCATATATATCAAGTTCACCAACATTATTACCATTATAAATTTGTTATCATAATTATCAACATTTTCTAAATGTTATCATTGTAAACATCAGGTCATTCCTAATCATTGATTAGTTGGAGGATGAATATTTTAGCATAAAAAATTGGCCCCATAATTTATGCAGAATTTTATTTTTTATTTTTTTACCTCAACATAGTTTAGACTTTGCTCAGCTTTTTACTTTGAAACAACAGTGAGAGCAAGTAAGTATTGACAGAATAATGTCTTGTATTGAACAAATAATTATCTTTCTATAGTTCTCTATTTCTAATCTAACAAGGATATTTAAAAAGTTTTTTGCTAGATTGTGTTGCTTAAATATGAATCAATAGCGGAAAAATGGCGTGGCTGCATCCATCTAATCACTATCAGATATTTCTTGTCATTATGGTCTTCACTAAATGTTATCAGTGCATTATTATTTTTTAAACTATTCTGTTATATCAATTAATCTTATTATTATTACCATTATCATCATTATTATCATTATTATTACTTTTATCATTATTAGTATTATTATTATTAGTATTATCATCATCATTATCATTATTATAGTTATTATTATTACTACATGAATTAATATTATCACTATTATTATCATTATCATCAACATTATCATTATCATGGTGTTTTTTTTTCATTCAATTTATGTTTCATTGTGCACAAAACAATGGAACTAAACCATAGTTCTATGTTAGTAATGTGCTTGTGGTGTAACGGTGTTAT
>JAVSBT010026788.1:0-11105 GCA_033118115.1 Pharyngocirrus eroticus
CATCTAGATATACGCTAGTTGTCTATATGTCAAATAATTTGGTATTGTTTTAATCTTGCAGTAAAAAATAAATATTTGTTATCTGTTATCGATCGAGGCGTACAACTTATGACGTAATTGCGTAGTGAATGCGTCAAATCACGTATTTGTTTTGGTTTTTTTAGCGATTTGGGGGGTCTGTTATAATGACTGTAAAACACCCTATAAGATAAAAAGAGTTATGCGATTTTTTTCAAAATGAAACTGCAAATGTCAAACTTCATTGCAGTGCGAGGAATATACATTTACATCGATGAATTGCCCTAAAAATGACTTTTGAATGATACCAATACTCTTGGACTCGCACTTTAACTATACATATGCCTGATGATGCCGCTTTGGCGAAATATTGCAAAATAAATGCAAAATGAAATTACTCAGACTTGTTACTACATGTATTATATTTACTTTGAAGCTATTGGCTTTTTTCAAATATTTATACAATGTATATAAATACATATCAATGATAAACCCTATGATTCTATCATCTTTATTATTTGTTCCCACTACTTTATTCATTTATGATCCCAACAATTAAAGGCAATAATGTTTATAGCTATCTGCCATAAGTTCTTAGCCACACCAACATGTGTCGTTTCTTATCTTATCTGTGAAAAGAATCATCTAAAGAGCATTTTCTAAGACCTGGCAAGTTTTCAAGATCAAGTTTTACCTTCATCGATAGTATCATCTAAACTTGAATTTTGGCCATCAGATCCACTAAATGATCTAATAAAAAAAAGAATGGTAAAGTATCCAATTAATTATCTAAGAATGTGGATTGTGTTAATATATAAGGTAGAATTCAGGATAGGCAAAGCTTATCGTCACTCATTGTATTTAAATATTAATATATGAAAAAAAATGTATGCATGCTATAGATATACATTTCCAATAACTCACTTATTTTCATCTTCCAAATCACCGTTTACTTTGGATCCACATGCGTCTTCCATTCCATCAACAAAGGAATTTTGATGTGTTTGCAGAGGTGATGTCAGCTCCAAATACTTATTCTTCAATGCAGTATGTTCTGTTTCCAAGTCATCTTTTTGCTTTTTGAGGGCATAATTCTTTAATTCTAACACTTGTGTACTCCCCTTCAGTGTATCATTTTCCAATTCCAACTCCTGTTTGGCTTTATGTAAAACTTTCCTTTTGCGACCCTCCTCTGCATAAGATTTTTGATATTTTCTGCAGAAAATAATCTGTTTTATTAAAATAATTCTAACTAGCATTAAATTTTGTGCACTCATTTATCAAAACCTAATTTGTAATGAATGATAAATGAGGTTAAGGGACAATGACTAAATGTTATCATCCTTAATTAACAAATAGACCAAGTGATAATGTAAAAAGGTAATGCTTACATAATTACTTCATGTAGACTGTCCACCTTCAATGTTTGCCCTATAAGTTCCCCATGCGACTGTCTCAATTGATAAGAATATCTTGCATTTTCCCTCTCCATTGTTTTAACTTTAGTTTGACTTTCAGCCTTTTGTGTGTATAACTCTTCTATTTCAAGGTCTTTAATCGTTATAGTTTCTTCAAATTCAAAGTTTCTGCTTTCAATCATATCAAGTTGACGTCTCAATTTTTCCATGACTTTTCCATTTTCCTTCTGTTCTTCTTGTATCTTTTCATTATTCTTTTGCTTTCTTTGCAGCATTTCATTCTTGCTTGAGTGTTCTCTAACCTGGATCTCTAGTACTTTATTGATTGCATCTTTTTCTGCTATTTCTAGTTTGAAATGTTTACTTCTTGTATCCCATGCCCTTTTGTCAGCCTCAAATCCCCCCTCTCTCATGGATGATGCTTGCAGTTGTAATTCGAGGTTTTCTAAATCTGATTTCAGTTTTTTAATTTCATCGTCTTTTTTTGTCAGTGTTTTCCCATGTGAGTCTAGTTTGCCCTCAAGGCTTCTAACCAATAAGGTCAGTTTAGTTTTCTCTTTTTGAAGCTCAGTTATGCTAATATCCTTATTTTGTAATTGATTCTGTAAGTTTTCTTGTGCATTTTTGATATTCTTTTCATTCCATGTGCCTCTTTGTCCATTAGCATGGTTATTTCCTCTTCCATAATTAATCCTCCGGCTTAACGAAAAAACAAAACAAAAAAAGAAAGTCATTAATTTCTTACTTCAAAGTTCAACTATGTTATTTAATAATGGAAATAAAGATAGCACACTAGTAAATCAATATATGAAATAGTATGAAGAAATGTTTTGAACTTTTTTTTATTTTCCTTACTTATGATTCAGTTCTAAAATTAGTAAACCCCTATTTTTCATTAAAGTTCAATATTGTAGAGTTTGTTCGCGTGTGTAACATAATTATCTTACCTTGGTCTAGGCAATAGTAGTATATTATCCATAGTGAGGTAGTGCAATGAATGGGAAAACCTGAAATTGAAAAAAGCAAGAATCTGCTTGGGTAAACAATTAGCGGAAAATCACTCTTTGTGTTTCATCCTGGCCGTAGAATATGTTTTCATTTTCTGTTACTGACTAATTTTCTGTTAGTGTTAGTGTCATATGAATATTACAATGAATCTATGCAACTGTTGTCTGAAATTAAAAACTTCTTAGAGTTAAGACATCCATCCTTATTTTGTTGTACTGAAAATAACAACTACGGAAGTATATGGAGGTGTTAAAAGTTCAAGGTAGCACAGATTTCGAATCAGCCCTTACTTAGCTTTTTAAACGTAATATAGTTTGATACACTTTCTTTGTGGCCATAAAAGGCAAACCTTTTGTCAAATAAGTTAAACGATCGTTGTCGGGCCTAAACTAGCCTTTGATATTCTATCAAACTAAAATCAAAGTGTTTGACTCTTATTCATATAAGGATGACGGTATTGAACAAACACGTCAACACATCATTATGTTATAACATTAACAGCTATTATCTATATACAGATATAGTTATCGTCAGGATACATATGAGTAAACATTGTTGCATGTCAAAGCAGTCAATGTCGTACACAGGAACAATTTGCCACGACGTATCTATAATTGAATCAAATATACTTACCGTTCTATCAAATAACTTCGTAGATTTGTGATACAAAATGGCTGACATAAATAGACTGGAACGAAATAATACCGTCCTTTCACAAGCAAAATTTAGTAGAAAAAGCTCATGTGGTTTTAATTTGCTTGTTCGTGGTTATAATAGGATTGCAATTGAAATTGTAGAAATACATCTGTGTCCCGTCTCTTTTAAGATGTTGTCCTCCTTACCATTGAAAGCTACAAGTAGAGATATCATATAGATTCATCTAAATAGGTAAACATCAATATAATTAGTTATAAACTTTCGACTGATTTAAAATTTAAAGCTTAATACACAGATGGTTTTCAACTTCTCTGTCTGAAGTTTTTTTTCAATCAGACCATTAGTGATCTTTCTCCACTAGGTGTCAGTTCCCGCCAATTTCACTCTTACACGTAGTGGACAATGATCACTAATGGTCAGATTGAAAAAGACTTAGACAGAGAAGTTGAAAGCTATCTATGTAAGGTTTAAATTTTAAATCAGTCAAATGTTTATATCTTATTATATCAAAGATATTGTTATGTGTCGTCATTACCCCTTTTTACAAAATTTAAGATACTAGATCTTGATAAAATTAATACTTATTTAATCAGTTGTTTCATGTATAAGTATTACAATAATCTTCTGCCATTATCTTTTGCTAATATATTTGAACAAAACTTTAATATACATAATCATAATACAAGACATTCACATCATACTCGACGTAAGAAATGCAAAACTAATGCCACTCAACATACTATTCTATTTAAAGGACCTACTACTTGGAATAACCTTTCTAATGATATAAAAAAATCACGAAATATTACTATTTTCAAAAAAAGATTAAAGCTGGAAGTTCTTTCTTAACTATTCCTATTTTTGACAATCTCATTTCTACTGATTTTTGAATTTAGATTTTAGTTTATAGTTCAACTTTAGATTTTAGTTTATTTGTTGGGGAGAGACTTAGTTGAGCCTTTTGGGGTTTCTTCTCTCCCCTCGTATATATCATCTATCAATTGTATTTTAAATGTTCATGTGTATATATACGAAATACAGAAATAAAAAAAAAAAAAAACAAAAAAAAAACATGGACAGTAAGAACCTATTTGTTAAGGGGATTAATTTATCAAATAATTCCCGATATAGGCAATTGTAATAAGAAGGCAGCTTGTCCTAGTCATGAACACTAAATGTCACCTCTACTGGGGAAATCGCTACTGCTTTTGCTAGATTAACAAAAACAAATAACGCAGTGACAGGAGAAGTGCCACGACATCCCTTTAAGTATAATGGTTTTCCTGAGGTATTTTTGATTTACCAAGACAAAGCACGGGGATATTGATGAAGACATTTATTTATTTATTTTTTGTACAATTATTGTAATCCAAATTCTTACAGGCAGCGATTTTGAACAAGAAAACGATGATAATAAAGATATTGACTGATGTTCAAAGTATTCACCTTGATAAACCCTTTCAACATTGATTTCAAGAAGGTACAGCATTTTATACTAAGGCAAGGTACTAAAATTCGGTGTAGATAATGTTGACATTAATCTTGTGCATGTACTTCTGAACTAGCAGCTGACTTTCAAACTTGGTGCTTCACAAAGCTATTATTTTTTTGGTATCCATAAGAATGTTCCCATCTTTCCAGGTCTCTTCGGATGTTATAATTTTGGTCCATTGAAGTTCTGGACCTATATATGCCTCCAAAACTAAGATATCATCTGTGTATGATAAAATTATCCTTTATAATGACACATTTTCCAATGATTGTAGTCACAATTAACAAGTGCCTACATGATTGAACATGTTTTATTTCAATGATGTTACAACTTAGTGTCTAGAATTACCCTAACAATTCTCTTGAGACCCTTTCTTTTATCTTTGTTCTATACATAGGATTATCTTGAATGGAAGACATAAACTTTTCAAAAACTCTGTAAAAAAAGCTACTTCTTAAATTGAAGCAAGTTTTCATACAAAATCTCCAAAATATGTCAATTCATATACATATATCTATGACAAATAATTAAAATTCTTGACGGAATAAGCCATTTCTCTTACCAAGAACTTTCAAATATGTACATTCTTTGTCAATCTGATAGACAAAGAATAGAGAAGTATTTGAAAGTTCTCGGTAAGAGAAATTATCTAATCAGTCATATGTATAAATCAGTTATAAATCACTGATAAGATGAATTTACATTAATCATTTTTTTAACACGGTTAAAAAAACACTTTTCACATACTACCAAAAGCACTTATATTTAGTTCAAAAAACATCATACTATGTTTTGAAGGTTCTCATCTATAACAAATAAAGTTCTACCCCCACCATATAAAGGCTGATATCACTGTTGATTCAATATGAATTAACTTAATCCTCCATCTACACTCGAAAATAAACTTGATATATGTTCAAACCCATAAGACCAGGGTTAATTACATAAACCGCAACATCAATGAAAGGTTACTTTTTTCAGAACAAAGTGTGACATATAGTATGTATCCTTTTTACAAAAAGACTTTATCATTCGTGCAAACCGTTTATAAACACAATTGCTTTGAATTCGAAAGGAAATTTAAAAAGCTTTATCTCTAATTTCATAAAGTATCTTGATGATAGAATAAACATTTTATAAAACTTTAGGGTATTTTCATCTTATCTTTAAAAAGTATAGAGGAGATAAAACAAGATAGACAAATTGATATTGTTACATAATGAACTCTAAGGAATAGTAAACTTAAATATCAATGTAGCATATTTTTAGACGTTTAACACAGAATATTTGTTTAACTCATTAATACAATAGTGTCCATAACCATAAGCAAACTCATTGAACCCTCTATCTCACCATCCTAAAGTCTAAATTGTAATTTGTCTGGGATAAATGTTATGATGTCATATTAGTTACATAAAGGCTATGGTTAGACACACTTTTGAAATCGATGTGATGGATGTTGAGGCACATTATCTGAATCCTGATTCGATTACAATCGAAACATTGTGTGGTTAAACACAAAATTTAAACCAAGGGATTCATCTGATTTGAGAGAAAAGGGATTTGATTGCTTCTAAAGTGTGTCTTACCACTTGAGGCCTTTATCTTGCAGGGTAATACAATTGACAATTATAAAACACCTGAGTCAACAAAAGTTCTCTTTATACATGGGCAATACATGTTTATCATGTTCTTTGATTAAATCTATTTACAAAAGTTCGCCTTTGAAATCAATGCATTTATTTTTTTGTATCTCTCATATATGTTGCGATGGTTTTCTTGATGTCATCTCGGTCAATTTTTTCACCGATCTTTTCAACGTGTGAATACAACAGTCTAGTTGTTGCCTTGTTTCCTTGTTTGGTTTTCCATGCTATGAGCATAGCCCTGATGGCATTTTCAATGGCATTCTTGCTGTTTGCATCGAAATGGGTTAACTCTGAATCATAGAATCCTAGCTCTGTTCCAAAAGGTCTGAATGCTGGTGCCGGGATGTGTTTCACAATGGAATCTATTAATTTGTCATCCAAAGGAATATCTGGAACTCCATCTGTAGGATAAGACATCAAAATAAAATAAATCTAATGCTCGTATTTACACAATAACTGATGACTGGCTTCTTAGTCTAATTAATGTTGAAACAAACTTAGTAGCTAGCTACATGCTCATGTAACAAAGAAAGTTAAGGAAGTTAATTGATTATGACAAATATTCCAACAGCTTACTTGTAATGTAATGACTATGTTATCATTTTTCTGGTTATTAGAATGAAATGTTAGATAAATCAATATTCTAGCCAATCAAACCAAAATATTAATGTAGTAAATACTTGTTTACATTCAAAGAGAACAAATCATTAAATGTAAAGGAAAAGTATAGGTTATAATTATGTCATTGCAGCCATGATTATAAAAAGTATTTTACAAAACTCTTTTCAAATTAAATGAGGCTAATAGAAGGCTGGGTATATACCTTCTATTGGTGTTTCATATCTCTCTAATTTCCCTTCCAACTCTTTGATTCTTTGTTGATGTTCCCTTTTTTCAGCTGACAATTCTTCTGCTTTACTTTCAGCTTGCTGTAGCGACTCCACAAGGCCATGTCTCTCTTCTTTTAGGTTTATGTTTTCTTCTTCTAGTTTCTTGCAATAGGCCTTGGGTTGTACATTGCTTTCATTTTCATTATCATTGTAAGCTTTTCCACAAAAGTTGTCGTTTTTTCTATCAAAGAGAGAAAATGGTAATGATTTAAATTTGTCAATCACTGTATACTTGTATTACTTCATTATATTAATGTGATTTTAGCATTAACTTTTCTGTCTCTGATGATTGTGGAGTATCAATGCGTAACACAATAATTGTCCTTTAAAAGTCTGGCTTTTCTCTATAAATGCAATTTTAAGTAATAAGAAATATTTCATTTTGTTAATAGTTCCTACCTTGTTCTTATGCAAGTACATTTTTCCCTTTCTGTTTCTAGATCTCTGAGTTTACTGTTTCAATGAAGAAAAACAAATATTTAGAGTATTAAATGTTTATAAATTTCCACTACTTTCTTGCATTTTTAATATCATCACATACAGTTCCTATGTTGTTGTTTTTGAGCATATTCATTTTTCTTTCTCCCTGCTTTTAAACTAACAAAAACAAAACCTTTTT
Organism: Pharyngocirrus eroticus; assembly: GCA_033118115.1. NCBI lineage: Eukaryota > Metazoa > Annelida > Polychaeta > Saccocirridae > Pharyngocirrus > Pharyngocirrus eroticus. Next base: position 7,752 of record JAVSBT010026788.1, read on the forward strand.
GTATATCAAAAAGTAAGAACCAAAGATAATAGTATTTGTTACATATCAAAGAATTAGTGGTATCTCACTAGATACCACAATGTTACCAATCTTACCTTTGTAAGTCTCGATTTTCTTGCCTAAGGATGCCATCCATTAAATGATTCATTGTTTTAAAAATATCAATTGCAAAACGTTGATCTGCAATAAACCCATGTACAAAATAGTAGAATAAAATATTGATATTTGGGACATTAATAACAACATTCATAACAATAATCAGGTGTAAGAAATATCAAGTATATGTTACATGGTATCATCACCATATACATGTACAATAACCTTTTATTGCTGTATGTGTATCAAAACATCCTGTACAATCAACTTGTACAACTATATTAATGCTGTGTTTCAATTGCAAATATCCTTGATGGCGCCTATCTCCTCTTCGGGAGCCACTTTCTTTTCCGTCCCTTATATCAGTGCCAATTGCTATACCTGGGTTGAATGATTTCAGAAAGGATGTATTGTTTTCACCATACTTCTAGGTCTTCTATCTGTCAGAAACTGTTATCATAGACATGGCTACTCGGCTTTTTTTTACTCATTCGAATGACATAATATACACAATGCAAATATTGATATTAATCTATGCAGAGCAAGCATAGTGTAAATAATATGTCAATAATGAATCAGTATAACTATACTGTTACCTCCAAACATATATAGAGACCTTACCGAATGGCTACATGTTACAATTATATTAGTTGTTTTGTTACAGGTTTATATAGTGCAATATCAAAAGTAAACAATAACAAAGAGCTTTACCCACCTCTCGTTTAATCACTTCCTAGATGTTCGTTGCGAAATGGCTGACCTCGAAGTGAAGAACCGTAATATCGTTTCTTCACACTCGACGCCAAGTCACACACCCACAGTCTCGTATGGTTTTAGTTCAAACGACAATGGTTATATAGATGTGTGTTTAGGACACCCCAAACATTACATCGGAATAGATTAACATGTTATACCTTCAACCATGAGAATTTGGTTAACAATTATTGTGCCTTTGCGTGAATATATCTATTAGCAATGGGTTTACTTAGGTTAAGGGATAAAGGCTGTACAGATATATACCATAATAACCGGCTTTTAGACAACAAACCGTATATAAGTATCCAACACTAGTTGTCGCCTCAATCGGCAAAATGCGTTTGAGCAAAGAATATGTTAATGTACTTTGGTTAGACTGATGAGGGACTTTTGGTCCTAACCTTTTCAGTCTGTAGACAATTAAACATGAGTAACCTGTGGATATTTTTGCTATTATCTAATACATGTTCAGAAGTGTACACATGTGGATAAATAGTGTATGCATATAAATAATAAAAGAACTTTATTGTATGATAGATAAGTAATACGAGTTTGTAAGCATGTATTATGGTAGGAATCCCATTAAATCTAATTACATGTACATACATATTGCAGTGACAAGTTAACTTAAACACTATGGAACACATTAAATCAATAAGATCATTAGAATTATCTAAAGATATGTTAAATTGTTTATAAATGCAAATGAACTGTTAGAAATATTGGATACTGGAGTGTACATGTATTACTTTTGTCGTTATTGATTTTAGAAAACCAAATCAAAAAGTGTTGACATTAACCTTGTATATGTACTTCTGGATTAACAGCTGATTATCAAAACAAGTACCTCACAGAGCACTTAATTTTTATGTATCTATAAGAATGGTCCCCTTTTTCTTGGTCCTTTTAGATTTTGCAAAGTTGGTCCATTGGAGTTCTGGACTTCCATTTGCCTCTTAAAAAACTAAGAAGTCATCTGTGTAAGTTAAAATTATTCTTTACAACGACAGATTTTCTAATGATAGTAGTCTAAATTAACAAGTTGCCAACACGATTAAATATGATTCATTTCAATTATGTTACAACTTAGTGTCGAGAATTACCCTTAAAATTCTCTGGAGACACTTTCTTTTATATCTAGATATAGGATTATTTTGAATTGAAGACATAAACTTTTCAAAAAACACTGTACAGAAAGTCTTCATACAAAATACTCAAAATCTGTCAATTCATATACATATATGTATGATAAATAATTTAAACTTTTGACCGATTAAATAATTTCTCTTACTGAGAGCTTTCAAAAATGTCTGTATTTTTCGTCAATCTGATTAACGTATTCTTCGTCAATCTGATTAACAAAGAATACGGACATATTTGAAAGCTCTCCGTAAGAGAAATTATCTACTCAGTCAAAGGTTTAAATCATTTATCATTAATCACTGATCAGATGAATTTACATAAGACAACATAAGTCCATAATCATTTTCATTAACACGGTTAAAAAAACACTTTCCCTATATGATATGATATATATAAGATAAAGTTCTACCACCACCATATAAAAACATGTTAATGTAGCATATTATGAGACATTTTAAAACAGATTATTTTTTTAACTCATAATTATAATAGTGTCCATACCAATAAACAAACTCGTTGAACCATCTATCTCACCTTTCTAAAGTCCACATTGTATCTTGTCTTGAATAAATGTTATGACGTCATATTAGTTACATAAAGGCTATGGTTAGACACACTTTTGGAATCGATTCGATGGAGCTACATTACTGGATTATTAAAGTTGAATTTGGCCTAAGGCACATTTTTTTAATCCTGATTCGATTACAATCCAAACATTGTGTGGTTAAACACAAAATTTAAACCAAGGGATTCATCTGATTTGAGAGAAAATGGATTTAATTGCTTCCAAAGTGTGTCTTACCACCTGAGGCCTCTGTCTTGCAGGGTAATACAATTGACAATTACAAAAACACCTGAGTTATTAAAAGTGCTCTTTATCCATGAGCAATACATGTTTATCATGTTCTTTGATTAAAACTATGTACAAACGTTTGCCTTTGAAATCAATGCATTTTTTCTTTTGTATCTCTCATATATGTTGCGATGGTTTTCTTGATGTCATCTCTGTCAATTTTTTCACCGATCTTTTCAATGTGTGAATACAACAGTTTAGTTGTTGCCTTGTTTCCTTGTTTGGTTTTCCATGCTATGAGCATAGCCCTGATGGCATTTTCTATTGCATTCTTGCTGTTCGCATCAAAATGGCTTAACTCTGAATCAAAGAATCCTAACTCTGTTCCAAAAGGTCTGAATGCTGGTGCAGGGATGTGTTTCACAATCGAATCTATCAATTTGTCACCCAAAGGAATCTCTGGAACTCCATCTGCAGAAAGAATGAGGAAATAGATATATCATGCAATAGAATACACATGGACCTCCTCTTCACCTTTCTAATACATGTGTGTGTGTGGGGGGGGG